>JAPYZE010000100.1:0-67816 GCA_030522805.1 Leptomastidea abnormis
ATGTGCTAAAAGTCCTGAAATTTTGTCAACCTTTGGCCACCATGGGCGCTTAGATCGTTTTTCTTATCCCCTCCAACGACTTGCACTAAGCGAATAGGTTTATATTTAATTCACTTTTATGTGAATACAAATCTCGTCTTTATTTATTTTTAAAACATTTATCTTTAAAACATTGTAGTTTTTAATAAACTTTTTTTTCTTTTTCTACTTTCTCGTCAAATCTCGTATTTTAAAATATTCGATGGAAAATTTATAATATACCTATATGGATCATATGTACGTCTACACATCTATCTATATAATTATGTTTTAAATTTTAAATTGATTCTTTTTTTGAAAAAGAAAGAAAAAACAAAGAGAGAGAGATATATAACACTTTGGATAATGTTCTGTTTACTTTTAACATATAAGTACACAATTTCATTGAGCCGCGAGAATAAAGATTTGTTTGGAACGATAGTGTTTTGTACATACTTGGTCTGCCAAGTGTCGTCCTCAAGTTTATTTTTTGGTTAATTTCGTTATCATATCGAGTAAATTTTATAGTTTTCAGTACGACAAATAAAAACATTAAAACCAAAAAAAAATGATCGTTCGGCATTCAAAAGCTATTTCGCCAGACGGCAAATTTTTAATAAGTACAATTGAAAAGTGAAAAAAATATGAGAAAGAAGAGGCTCGTCAAATCAAGGGTAAAGTGGAAGAATAGAGGTTACAGATGCAAGTGCTTATGCCACCGGCTGAAAACTTTGCTCAAAGGCATAAAGTACGGTAACAACATTGTTCTGCCAGCATCAATTAAAGAAAAAAATAAAAATAGAAAAGAAAAAATGATGAATTTATATTTAAAAAACGTTTTGAGCCAAGTAGGTGAGTTTATTAAGAAAATATGTAATTTCTTTCAGAACGAATTTATATCGAGAGGTCAGTTGTCGAGATGCGGCCGGTGACGAGGGCATATCCCAGTACACTATCTACTGCATTGTAAACGGCAGTTATTTCACGAATAAAGGAAACCTGACAGCCTCGGTAAGATGCGAGTACACATTATACAGCTAAGGGGTGAGTTGGTGCGTGCAGGTGGTGTATATGGGTGCGGACGGAGAGTTGTATTTTGGTTATAAAGAAAATAATGCGATGCGGGGGTTTTAATGTTGTATCTACCTACTTACCTACCTGTCTACCGCGGGAAAGTAATATAACGTCACAATTTACGCGAGTATCTTTTTATTCCATATTTGGTGCATGTAACTGTTTTTCTCTCTCTCTTTTTTCTCTCCTAGACTCTTTATCACAGTTTTAAAATAATGTGTGTTTGTAGGTCGCGCGGAGCTTTCTGAGGCTGTTCAACAAAGTCGACGCGAACCGGACAAAGTCGAGCAAGCTGTGGGACTGGGAGGAGAGCGGGTAAGTGTATTTATTTTTGATGATGTGTGCGTAGGCGCGGGATAGGGAGGAAAGAAATTATATGGGACTCGCGTTATCCGTCGGTGTCGTCGAACTCGTTTTAAAGCCTCCTCGTATACTATTACACATCTATATATTATACGCCTATACCGCTGCAGAGAGAAGCTGATCGTGCTGGACGGAGTAAACCACGGCCACCTACGATATCTCGCCGAGGAGATGCACTACGCCGCGGTGGCCACGGACCTGCTCTACCAAAAGTGGGGCAAAAGCAAAATCATCCTCGTGCTCTCGGTGCTCGGGCGCTTCGAGGACCTCGAGGAGATCCTTGACGGACTTGATTCGGTTCGCTAAACAGGTCCCTCCTTCTTTTCTTCCTGCTATCATACCATATCATAGCATTTTCTCTATCATAGTCTCGTAAATTTCAACAACGAAAAAGAGAGAGAGAGAGAGAGAAAGAACGGAGCGACTCCGCGAGAGCGAGCTTTATCTTCGGAAGCGTACCTACGTCTCCACCTGCCCAAGCCAAAAACTTTTCTCCTATAGGGAAACTCTATTCTTCCTTAAGAAGCGGGCCGTATATTTCCTGTGCTTTCTCGATTCCCTTGCCTCTCCCTTTTCTCTTTCTCTCTCTCTCATCTTGCGCGCATATTGTATAATATACTAACGTTAAAGGAGGAGGTCGAACGTGCAAACTTTCTTCTCATTCTTTCTACATTTCTCTCGAGCTCTTATACATATAAATATATACACATGTATTAATGCGATTCTAAAACTAAATCCAGTGAGAAAGAGGGAGAGAGAGCCTGTGGCCTGTTCGCGTCGCAGAGCTTTTGTCGGGTCCTCGTATATTACTGCACCACCAGTTCGAATATGCATCTTCTGCATGAAAAAGTTGCCTCTCCTATCTCTGTGTGCCTCCCCTCCTCCCCCGCTCTCGTGCGTGGTTTATCGATTTTCGTGCTCGCTCATTCTCGCGCGCGGGCTTGAAAACAATTTGAGCGATTGCATGGCTCTCCTCGGCGTAAGATAGGTATCTATCTACTTCCTGCATAAGCTCACGTATACATTTACCTTGAAGAAAAATCGCGCGCGAGCCGAACGACTATATACTAATTATTCAGAGGGAACAGAAAGTCGCGAAGTCGTAAAGGAGAGGGGCCACGTATATGTAACGCCTGGCTTTCTCTCCTGCATCACTATATACTTTTCACCTATATCCTACCAAGCGCGATATAAAAATTTCATGCTATTACCAAAGCTAAAGGAATTGTGGTGGAGAGAGAGAGAGACGCGCTTTCTTGAAATATAAAAGCGACATTAGATGCAACATCCCGAATATAGAAGATACATCCTATAGCGAGTTGGATTCGATCAAGCTGCGCTCGCACGCACGCTTAGATACACACACACACACACACACACAAATACTCTAGAGTTGCAAGGAAACTCCATGAATTATCGATCGAGGCCCCGGTCTTTTCGGGGGGGGGGGGGGGGGGGGGGGGGCAAGCAGCAGCAGCCTTACCTTCCCATATACTCTCTCTCTTTCTTCCTCTCTCTCTCGTATTTCAACGACGGGTGGCCTCCTCTGCACTCACGTGGATAGTACATACATAGTAGTAGATACGTGCGCACTGCACCCCACTAGGGCAAGTATGCCGGCATGTAAAGCTGGCAAGAGCCTTGGCTGCGACCGATGAAAGTGCATAATTTATTTGTTTTTCCTTATTCCACTCTCTCTCATCTCATTCCTACCACGCCTATTTGACTCGCCACTGCCGTTTCTCTTTCTTCATTTATTTCTTTTCCTGGATTTTCAAGGAGAGCAAAAATACGTCCCTCTCTCCCCTACCACCGCGTCTTACCTCTGCAGATCCAAAAATCGAGCAAAACGCAAGCTCCTTGGCCGCGAAAAGAGGTGCATGCTTTGAAGAGCTGTACAGGATACCCCGGAGCAACATCCAACTCGCTGCAATAACGCAATTTCTCTTCTTATTTATTTTTTCCTTTTTTTCTCTTTCTTTTTTTATCCCCCTTTTTCTCTTTCTCCTGCCCACCGCTCTCTTATCCTTTTCTTAAATTACTTTTCTTTTTAAGTAAAAATTTTTCAGAGAGCGCCTTTTACAGATCCTATCATCTTCTTACTGTCAAACTTTATTATCCGACATCCCGGGGGAGAAAGAGAGGTAGAGAGAGACAACGAGATCTGTTCTGTTCCCTGTTTATTTGCAACGTCTCTTGAACCATTAAAAGACTTATTACTCATAAATATATATTCAAAGTTTCTACTATAATCTGTCAATTTTTATCGATAATTTTATTATGTAATATTTCAATGAATGAAAATTCGTATTGTTTCTCGATTGGTTTTTGTACATATATCACATGTGTAATACCACTACAAATCACGACAAACTTGCTGTTAACTATTAATTTATCCAACTTAAAATTAGATATAATCTGGACGTGGAGCTGGGGTGAATCGACGCAATTCAAGTTTCTGTATATATCTATGGTTGATAATTCACAGGCTATTCGAGTTAATTACTCGATTTTATACAAACTAAACTGAAAATCCATTAATAGTTACAAAATCTGCATGCTTGAATATATGTACGTATATACATCTTTGTATATATATATATATATATATATATATATATATATATATATATATATATATTGGTATATCGAATGGAATTTTCATGAGAAGAAGCGCCTGTGAGCCCGCGAGCGCGCGTATATAATATAAGTGCACTAATCTGCATATCATTCACTGGAACACGTTCAAATTGTTTTACGATTGTTTGGCAGCTGACGTTGCATTGAATTTTTATTATATTCATGTACGTATATAATACGTATGTATAGGTATCGAGAGTGTGAGAGAGAGAAAGAGATAGAGTCTAGACTAATGATTATCGCTTAATCGATTCTCAAGCGCACCGGAGAGCCGTAAATAAAAATTCATTATTTTTAAACTTAGATATATAAAATAAGCGGGGATCGGGGTGACACGCGGATGACGTTGATGTGTGTCTCTTTAAAGGTGAAATCCTTGGAGCAAGTAATTTTTTTTATTCCTCCTCTCTTTCTCTCTCTCTTATACTTTAACGGTATCGATTGTTACTCAATTATATTTCTCGATATAATATATATGATCTGATTAAAAGAGTTTTTCTTTTCGATTTGTTAAAGTATAAATCAAACCCGCGTGTCCGGAATATCGTTGCCAAATCAAAGAACATAGCTCAACATCGTCGAGTTATGAAAGCTCGACTTTTAAATTTCATTTTCCATTGGATTTCGCGTCGAGTACTCACAACTGGTGCACACAGTTTTTTAACCCACAAGTAGGTAGGTAGATATAGGTATAGACGTATACCTACAGCCGATATAGCTTTCGATTCAAAAACAAATTGCTTTTAGGTGCACTCTCTCTCTCTCTCTCCAAGCCAATTCTTTTTTTTCTTTCTTCTTTTCTCTTTCAGCTATGCTGGATATGGTTTTAAAAAGTGCATTTTTTCAGGTCACACACACATACCTACACGTACAGTGACACATTCAACATATATACAGACGCGGGAATCCTCGAGAGCAACTCATTTGGCCGCTTTATTTCGAGGAATTTACAGGGCAATTTGGCGCGTCGGTGAACTCGGAAAGAGAGAAAGAATAAATGAGAGAGAGAGAGAGCAAAAGCTGAAGAAGAAAATCGGCCAGCGAGCAAAGTTTGCCGAGCTGCGCAAAAATATATATAAGTCACGCGTCCCTTTGTGCAGCAAAGATGAGCAGGCTAGTGCGGGAACGACAGAGAGAAAGAGAGAGAGTGAGAGAGAGTATGAGATATAGAAAGGAGTTGGATGTTTAATGTGTTCTTTTTCGCTTACAACACGAAAGACGAAGTATAAGGCTTTAGAGAGAGAGAATTTCAGCTAGAGAGCTGGCCGCATTAAAGACGTCACCTACTTATATCACGATGTACCCAAAGGTTTGAGAAAGCTTTACCGCAAGCTCTAAGAGCAAGGCCCGTTGTAGTTATTTCTTAAAAGGGGCAATTGAGCGAATCAAGGGAGTAGAGAGAGTAAGCTGGTAAGCGCATACTTTGTCGCCTCGGGGAGAGAAAGAGAGAGAGAGAGAGAGAGAGTGAGTGAGTGAGTGAGTGAGTGAGTGATTTATTAAGGTTTTAGGACTCATGGTCCTGTGTAGCAGAGAGAGAGAGAGAGAGAGAGAGAGAGAGAGAGATAGAGAGAGTGAGAGAGAAAGAGGGAGAAGAAGATTCCATGGATACTTATACTCGCATTCCAAGGCTTGTGCTTATATATCGCATTTAGCAGTCTGAAACAGCAGAAGTTGAGTGTTAACAAGCCACTCTGCAGACTTCGTTTATTGATGCTGATACGAAGAACCGAGAGATAAAGAATGAAAATGAAAAAGAGAGAGAGAGAGAGAGAGGGCAGTTGAACATATAGGTATGGTATAGTAGGAACGCGCGGCTGAAAGAGAGAAGAGGAAAGGAGGAGGCTGGATGAATCGCAATCAAGCGCACTCGAAAACCAGAAGACTGTATATAGAAAACCAAAAGCTCACGAGTCCCTCTCTCTCTGCTGCAGCAGCTTTTCTCATCCGCGCCACGCCCGAACTACCTTATAAGAAATAGAACTACCTACGGCATTATCTCCCTTTTAAAGGACATTTATATATCATACGTGTAAGAGTATATAAATAGGCACATGTCTCACGTATGTGTGCGTGTGTGTGTATGTAATGTAAAACAGATGATAAACTATTATATGCGAGCACGCAAAATAGGAGAGCTGTATCAATTGATCACTTTCTCTTTGAGAAAACTGTGTGTGTGTGTGTGTGTGTGTGTGTATGTGTGTATGTGTGTATGCATGTGTGTGTGTGTGTGTGTGTGTGTGTGTGTGTGTGTGTGTGTGTGTGTGTGTATAATGTGCAGTGGGAGAGTTGAAATTTTTGAGGGATATGTAACAAGGCCCAAGTAGCGGAGGTCCACCAAAAGCTCTGTGCAAAAGCTCTCTCGGGTATCGCGTTCTTTCGCGTATACCCATAGGTGTGTAGGGTAATACCTACACATTTATTTGCTGTTCTCCTTTCTAATTTTCTTCCAGCCGCTCTTGTTTTCTGCTTTTATTTCTCTCGACTTCTCTCTTCCTCGGTCTGAGTGCATACACGCAGGGTCTCAGGAATAAGAGAACTCGCAGTGCAGTGCACGCAGCTCCCATCGTGGCTTGTGCCGACGAGTGTAGTATAGCAGCTCTGCAGCCGCCGCGAGGCGTGATCGCGCGGACTAACCGAGGGAAAGGAGGGGGGGAGGTGTGGTGGAGTGGAGTGCTAGGACTAAAGGCAGCGTGGGTGGCTGCTGACTGCTGGCAATACTAGCAGAGTATACCTATGTGTATGTAGTTATAAATATAGGGAGGCAAGAGCTGAGGACGTATGTGTATACATACGTATATGTATAGGTATAAAGTGAGGGGCTGGATAGGTTGTCAGAGAAAAAGTATTATAAGAGAAGAACCTCGGCGCCGGCGCAGTAAACCTTTAAAGCGAGCAAGGATGGTGGTAGTAGTAGTAGTAGTAGAGTATAGAGTAGAGAGTGTCGTCGACGTCGAGTGGCGCGCGCCGCGCACTATGCAGCCAGTCTTGCCGAGGAGTGAGCAAGCTTTATCCTCCCTGTGTTCTCTCTCTCTCTCTCTCTCTTTCCTTCTCTCTTTTCTTTTGCTTCTCGCAGTAGTACTTATTCTCTAGACGAGAAAACGACGTCCGTCTGCGCGCCGTGCAGCAGCACGCCCTCGCGTCTCACTGCGCGCTGCCGCCTGACAGCCGCCTAGGCGCCAGTGCGAGCTTCCTATTCCTCTCGACGCCGTCATCTTTGTCGTCGTCGTCGTCGTCGTTGTCCGTCATATCTAATAGCAGGAGGCCGGTCGCACGCGCGTGTGTATATGTGTGGGTGGGTGTGAGTGTGTGAGTACACATGTTTGTGGTGTGCTTATGTGTGTGCGCGAGTGCAAACAAACTTCGGGGTTGCTGGCTTATTTTAACAGCTCCTCCGCTCCGCCGAGGCTTACCATAGGCACCATTTCTACTGTGACTGCTGTGACTGCTGCTGCTGCTGTCGTGTGTGACTAAATAGAAATTGAAATCGCCTGCCGGCGAGCTATGTGCTCCTCTTGTTGAGGTAACCGGAGCAACACCGACGGGCGGAGTCCCCGGAGTGCAGCAGAAAGTATCACGGCGGTTATAAATACATATACTTGCAGGAGCAAGCCTTTAAGAATAGATGAAGCAAAGCTATTCAATTCAGTAGTACATTTACTTGTATTTCAACATCAATATAGTTTTGCAAGGCAGCAGCAGCATAAGATTATTGGGTTATTGGTGACCGGCGCGAGGCGCCGCTGCAGCACACACAGTGACGGTGACGCGGGTGGTGGACAGCTGGTGCTGCTGCTGCTGTTGATAGAAGTAGATATAGGGTAAGCCGCGCCAACAGCAAAGAGAGGAAAGACGCTGGTGGGAGCGCTAGCAGCGGCCGTGACTACTGCAGCAGCAGCAGCAGCAGTGCGCGCGCCATGGCGGACGACGACGTCCTCTTCGACGACGTCTACGAGCTCTGCGAGATCATCGGCAGGTCAGTTTTAATACTAATACTACAATTTATTTTTTTATTTTTTTTTTACACTCCTTGTAAATAGGTGCTACTTATATGTAGCATAACCAGTGTAGCTCTCTATGACCCTCTCGCTGTGTGTACGTATGTACCTTGCCTCTATAGCAACCAGCCCCTTCCTTTCCTCTCCCTGCATTTTATAAACCTATTTACATACACGCGTGGGTAGTCAACTCTGGTGATCCTCATTCTGTATAGGTGTACAACCTATATCTCTACGTATACATCGTGCGTGCGTGCGTGCATGCAAAGGCATATCAGCAGCAGCTGCAGCAGCAGGCCGAATGCAAACGCTGTTTGGACTGAGGCTGCAGCGTCGGCTGCTAGACACCTATACCGTCGAACGTGGGTGGGGGGTCGGTACGAGCGAGCTCGCTCATCCTGATAGAATAATATATAGATATATATATAGCCATCGCGATACATCGAGAGTCGCTCGTTTAACTTTTAGCTTTGGAAAGCAGCAGCAGCAGCTTTTGACTGAAAAGCACACGGACGAGAGTTGCTCGATCCATCCTTCTCCTCCTCCATCTATACACTCAGCCGCATTCGTCGAGAACTACTCCTTCTTCTCTCTCTCTCTCTCTTTTTCTCTTCTGCCTGGAGCGGATTTTAAATAAGCGCTCCACGCGCGACTCGACTCAGGAACGCTGCCAAACGAATTCAATTTGCGTCCGTCCGTCTGACCGAACGATATGTTGCTGCTGCTACTGCTTTTGCTGCTCTTTCCGTCGTCCAACGCCCACCTACATATATATCCTACCTATACTATATCTCAACTCTGTATACTACCTACATACGTGCTTGATTTTTTTTCCTTCTTTTTTTCCGCATCTCTTTTATTTTCCTTGTCCCTTTTTCCTACTCACGAGAATCACGATCCCGGCTCTATAGCTGTCTGCTACACGGAGCGGAGTAACCATTTTTCCATCGGCGACTTTTCACGTTCCTCTCACATGATCGTTCAACCAAAATATCCGCTCTCTTTTTTTCCCAACTTATTTTTACCTATCGGTTGGTTAAACAAGTTCTCGGATTACCTACCTACCCGCTACAAATGCGTGCCTATACTACCTAATTTAAAATGCCTCTGTTGTTATTATACGTATCCGAAAATTGCTTTCTCAAATTTTATTATTATCATCATCATCATTTGTCTATTAGTCTACAATACCTGTAGCTTAGATTATTTTTCGAACACAATACGAGTATGAATGAAGTAATAAATGAAAGTTGATTTAATCTGCACGTGTCACTTTTCTATTTCCGTGTGTGTGCGTGCGTCTGTGTGCGCGCAAAGATAAAAAGCTTGAGAATTTGCTAGCTGCACGCCAATTTCCATTTACATGAGCAAAGACGACGGGTGTCGAGGAGATGACTCGCTAGTAGATTTATAATCTAAATACACTGGGTGTGCGCTGTCACATGTTTGGATAACAGCCAGAGATACAGATAGGTGTATGTACGTACCGGCACAAACTTAAGCATAGACACATATACACTCACACACATACATACACTTACGGGATTCAAGGGGATCCTTTTCGACAAAAGCCCCGTTGATGTTTTCAATAGCCGTCCTAATGCGATTCCGACAAGTCGAAAATAACACTCTACCTTATACGGTATTCACATATGTATGCGATACGTATCTATATCTATGTATACATAGCTTTCAGCTCACTCAACGCAAGATTAGTGTTCGTGATCACAAACTACCATTCTTTTTTTAATATTTCTTTCTCTCTTTTTTTTCCTCATTTATTTATTTATTTTTATTTATTTTTTTTTTTTTTGTATTTTATTAATTTTATAAATAGTTCATTTATATCGTATTTCAAGTTTTATTTCGTACACTGCATCGGTTTATTAAAAAATCAATATATGTAACGAGTTCGATCTTTGTTCAATAAAATAAAATCTTATACGAGGTGTGAAAATAAAAATGAAAAAAAATATAATGAGAAAAAAAATTGCCAGCACACTACTCGCTAATGTACCTTGAATTATATCTAAAATTATCACTTTCTATTAGATTGATAAAAATTAATCAGATTGTTCTATTCTATCAAACTGTTTTCTGACTTTCCAATTGATAATAAAAAAATATACTTAATGCTTTCATGATAATAATGTATATGATCGTAATAAGTAATTATAATCTAAAAATATCAGTTTCATTGAATGCTGTCGTAGATTCTTGAAATAAAAAGTTGATACAAAGATAAAAATACATGTATTTTTTTATAAATATATAATTTATTACATTTTTATAAATTATCAGCTATATACAAAACGTTAAAAATTGTATAAATATTTATGTACTTGTCTTTTTCTATAATATAGGTAATAAAGTAAATTATTATTAAAATCTAAAATTTACATCATTCTAAAATATTTATCAAGAATATTTAAAAACTTTTATTAGTAATATAGCTACATAAAGAAAATTTGTTAAAAAAAGTAAAATAAATAAATTTACCATATAACTATTTTTAATATCATTCACTTTCTGTATATTGATAATTTACGCTTTTCAAATAATAATATTTCAAATTGATTAAGAAAATCGAAAAGATATCTTACGACGAATCAAGTAAAAAAATTCCCCGCGCGCGATTTAACTTTCATGAATGTCGGCATGCCGGTATTGAATACATACATATATGTATGTAGGTGTATATACGAAAGAGTAGCAGATGAAATGTTTATATCAGTTACGTAAAAAATGAAAAGAAATTGACGGATGATGGGGTGGGAGGGGGAGGAGGTGAATATACTACTATTATTTTACTAGAGTCGTTACCGAAAACTTATCAAGCCAACGTCGTCTCCGACATGGGGTACCGTCGGTATAGCTTTGCGTAAATCTTGAACGGAGCAGAGATAAGAGACCCCGAGCTGGATGTCCTCGGGCTTCCAGGCTATCCAGGCGTTGCTTGTTTCATCGCCAACGTCCTCGCAAATGTACATGTCCTTGGTAATGTTGGCTGCATAGGGCTCGTTGAGGGTGACGAAGCCGATCGCCCGATTCGACTGGGTGTCGTGCAGGAGCTTCCAGAAGAAGCTTGGCACTGGCAGGCTGCGCTCCTCGCCCTCCTCCTTTGCCTCGCGAGACGCGGTGGCGGCGTGCAGGTAGAGCGGCCGAGCCTCGCCCTGGAGATCCGTCAGTCGAGTCTGCCCGTGCACGCCGGTGTAGACCTGGAGGTCCCTGCGTCGTTTGCTCGCGTACGACCTGACCGCCTTCTCGACGCGCAGCCAATTGCCCATGTTGACGCTGGACCACTGGGGCGCCGCGTTCAGCAGCCAGAAAGTCGCGGTCTGCTGGCTGCCGTAGACGAGGTCGGCCTTCGCGGTCAGGTGGCCCCGGTTCAGGTACTGCTT
Organism: Leptomastidea abnormis; assembly: GCA_030522805.1. Lineage (NCBI taxonomy): Eukaryota > Metazoa > Arthropoda > Insecta > Hymenoptera > Encyrtidae > Leptomastidea > Leptomastidea abnormis. Next base: position 11,495 of record JAPYZE010000100.1, read on the forward strand.
GCCCGGGCTCAGGTACTTGCGGGCCTGCTCCGCCGAGCCGAGCTGCGCCTCGAAGGCCCGCAGCTGCGAGCTCACCTTGTAGATCTCGTTCATGTTGTAGGGCTTGTAGTAGCCGGCGTAGCGCCAGTATGGCCGGGGGAAGCTGCTCTGGAAGCCCAGGATCTCCTTGGCTATGCTGGACCTGCTGTAGTAGGTCGTGTAGCTGGCCCTGTCCCGACAAATCTCCAGCAGCTTGATGAAGTGCGACGACGAGGCCACGTCCACGAGGAAGCCGATGTCGTACTGCTGGTGCTCGCCCAGGCACGTCGAGTTCCCTTCCCTCACGCTGTCCTGCACCTGGGACTTGCACTTGAACTCGCTGAACTCGTGAATAGTCGAGTCCAGCAGCTGGAATTTCTTGCCCTGCACACATTCCACCCTTATGCTCTGTTTACTGCCTGCCGTGTTTGTCAAGTTTTGAAAGTAGTTTCTCCTGCCCGGGCAGCTGAGGACGATTGTCGTGTTACTCGGGATTGTCAAGATCTTCTTGTCGTTCGGAAGGAGGAACTTTGGACTTTTACCGTCCGTCAGTACTAATGGCTGGGGCTCTTTCAAGTCTCCTTTCCGGTAATCTATCGACACCTCGCATTTTCCTGAAATTTCATTCATTACTTCCTCTTGTATCTTATAATGCCACTACTACTTTATAAAAACAGTTTTAATCTCGCGATGAGCTCATTACGTATAAGTCATGTTTCTTTCCTTTAATTCCATTACCATTATACCGTATAGTATGTTAATCAATAAAATTTCTATTTGAAAAAGTAATAATAGTTTCTTCAAAATGTGGCCTTATTTATGCAATCAAAAATATCCAATTTAAAATAAAAAAGCAATAATAATAAATTTGTAGAATAAAGATAAATTAAGTGCAAAAATGTATTTAGGTATCTTACCGCCAATAAACCTTGCTTCGATAAGAGAGATCATAAAAAGGAGTAGTAAAACAATCTTCATCTTCGCTCTTGCTTGAGTCGACTGCCTGTCTACGGCGCTGATACCTCTGGTTTTATACATATATCGAGATATACGGGGGTAAGCGGTCAATAGATAAGTAACAAATTCACAAAAATGCGCAACTTTATTATACTATCAACATTTTTAATTCTTTTATTGCGCTTACCTTTGTAGTTGAATGACGCGGATTTTGTCAGCTTACGTAAGATTTATCCGATGGTATAAGGGGCTCGCCGACTCCGCCTTCATTTCTCACTTGAATAACGTGATAACAACAATATTCGATTACTTTTTTTTTTTTATCATTAACACGTACGTCTTGTAAATTTAATCTAAGCGTGAACAGAAAAATCAAATGTAAATTTAGTGTAATCTGCTTGTTACTTCTATACCTTGGTAAAAATTATATTTGTAAGCTAATTGTCATAAAATATTATTTTTTATAATTCATTATCTAACATGAATCAAGTCAATTATAGTCAATTATAAGAAGAACAGTAATTTTTTACAAATAATTTACATAGAAAAATGCATTCTATTAATCTTTCTAATTTACTTGGCCATTTATTTGAGAATCAAAATGCGTCCTTTATAAAACCAAGTTAAAACCAACGAGTTATAATCTTTTGATAAAAATATTAGATACACCCAGCTAATTAAATATTTTAAAATTTTCAACTTTCATAATAATTAACGTTACATAACAAAGTAATTAATGATGATACAACGAATAAAAATAAAACAAAAGAAAATTGAATGAAAATTTTAAAATTAGCATTTATAAAACATGAAAAGAAAAAGAAGAGTTTTATTCTTCAAAGTCTTCAGCTGCTGTTTTTTTAAAAAGAATTAATTTGCAAAAATTTGAATGACAATAAATTACAATCAATGAAATAAGCAGTCTAAAAACACGTCGGAGATTCTGGAACCGAAGCAAAGGCCGCGTTGTTATGCCAAAAATTTAACATTTAAACAAAAAGCAATTAAAATCCGTAAAATATGAAGTCGTCAGAAGGAAAAAGAAAAAGAAGTAGAGAGAATAAAGCAGTTTTCGCGAGTGAGCCTCGAGACGTAATCGTGCGCGCGCGTGTTCGTACAAAAAATTCCGGACAAGGGCGAAAAAGGGTCTTGAAGAGACGAAGCAGTGGGTGTGGGTCGTTACAGTTGAGGAGGTCGAGATGCGGGGGAGGTAGGTAGGTATGACTGGAGAGGAAAAGAAGCAACAGCAGCAGCGAGAGTAAACGGGGTAGAGAGGAGGAGGAGGAGGAGAAGCTGCCTGTCAGCGATATTTTCTCCTCGGCGTAGGCCTCGTAAAAGCAAGTAAGCGAAAAACAGATAGAGAGTGAGTGAGAGAGAGAGAGACATGGTCGAGGAGCCAAGCGGATGAAGCGCGGAGAAAAAGCTAGCTGGCTATTAAGACAGGCTCCAGAAGAGCACGGCACGGGAGGCACTGCTGGATGCCGTTATTTATTTTCTAGCAGCAACGCGCGGGACGCTCGACCCTATAACGATTCCATTTACGGCACTTGATATCCTGCCTCCCCCCAGGTCCTCCTGCTCAGACCGGGTTCGTCCAGCCACGCTCTACGGTCTCTCACCTCTCTCCTCGCGGAGCAGCAGCCACGTCGCCAGGCGAAGGCTAACTATCGGTGTTCAATAATGCGCATACGAGTAGGACACACCGAGCTTGGAATTATCCGCTATTGGCTAGTGGAGATGAGCGGATGAGAGGGAGTAGGGGGGGGGGCAAGACTAATACCTCTCTCTGCGGCAGCGGTGGCAGTCTTGCAGCTCCGCATATGCGTTCGTTTGCATGTGCATGTGCGATGATTGCATATATATACTGCAGGCTTTCCTTCTGTTGCTGCTGTACACGTGCATGGCTCGTCTCCACAATCGACGACTCCGCGTGCTTCTATCCCAATCTAAGCTCCCCGATACACACACATATACATCACCTTCACTTCTTCTCCTCGTTCTATTCCTCCTGGACCAGCTCTCATTTCCAGAATTCCAAACTCTTCGCATTCGAGAGGACTATTCACTTTTATTCTCCAAGCTATTTCATTACTTTTCCAAACTCTATACAGTTGTATAGAAATGTCGTTAATCTAACAACCAATTACAAGCGGATTTCTCAAGAGCTTTTTCATCTTTTTTGCCAACATATTTTTTATTTTTTTTTTCTTAATGGTTGTAGCGATGTAACAACGAGTTGTAAAAATTGAATTATTATTTATCCTCTAAAAATGTCTGACAAATTTTTTTATGATTTTTAAATGTCAAACAAAAATACGCTTAGTCTAATATAATATATAAGAATACATGTTATTATTACAACAGTATTGATAAAAACAAATTTTAAGAATTTTTTTTATATTATATTTATCGAATCAAAATTAAAATCACTTAACAAATGCAATACGAAATGAGACTTTTTTTCTTATGACAATTTCAGTATGTACTTAAAATAAATAGATAAATATACTTGTGTCAATTTAAACTTGTGCAATTAATCGTAACAAAGTGTATTTTCAAATTATATAAGTTTTTAAACTATATTAATCAAACGTGCAAGTATTCATAAATTATTATGTAGCTTAGCAAGTGTTTTAACTTCGTTTAAACCAATAAATTTTTTAAACTACATTTTAAAATGCTGCTGTAAATAATATATATTATTGTGTCTTTAATTTTACATTGTTGGCCATTTCAGGTGATGATGTAAGCACTTATTTATTGGATAATGCCTTTCAATTAAGTTTTATTATTTTATTTATTTATTTTTTCGTAGTAAAATAATATTCTGCGTCTATACTTCGTTGTAATGTTATTTGATCATTAGGAAAGCTTGAGAACCGCTGAATCTCTCTAGAGGACCCTCTCAAACTTTTACCCTCTTTTTTTGATAAAGGCAATTTCGTCTTATGAACATTGTTAAGGCAACATTGCCTTTTGTAAACTATAGATTAAGAAAGTTTATTTTTCCTTTTTACAACGAACGAAATGTCAGATTGCATAATAAACTTTCTTTCAAATTTTAAATTTTCTTTTATTTTTTTAATCACAAATGATTCAGACCAGCTTTATAGCCACGAATATATTTTAACGTATTTACGACCAAAATATACTTTTTAAAAAAAAAGACCGTATCAGTTTTCAAATGCGAAGAAAAGAGGAGAATTGTGAAGTGTGAGGCATACAAATAATATATAACAATGATCGAGAGCGTTCGTAGCTATACATACAGGTGTGCATTGTGTTGCAGGGGTCCATTCAGCGTGGTGCGAAAATGCATTCACCGACAGACCGGCCAGACCTTCGCCGTAAAAATCGTCGACGTGGCGAAGTTCACCTCAAGCCCGGGGCTCAGCACAGCGGGTAAGTGCAAACACACCTACTATTACTATTACTACTACTACTACTACTACTACTACCACTACTACTGCAACTTATACTCTACCCCCTCCCCCCTCTTCTTTCTCTTCCCTCGTCAAGCCCCTTAACCCCTTGGCCATTAATTTTCGAGCTCCGCTGCAGCCGGGGGCACGTACATTCGCGCGCGCATACCAAAGTCTCTGTATGCCCTCCCTTCACCCCAACCCCCCTCCTCTTTCCCCTTTCCCTTGGCCAACCAGCTTTTACGTAGGTATGTATACTTGGTGGTCTCTCGCGTGGCCTGCTGCAATCGCCCGCGCTCTCGTTGTCGCTGGTTTGGCCGAAAAAGCAGCGGGAGAAATGGAGATAGAAAACGAGAAAGGCAGAGAGACCGAAACGCGGACACCCATTGTTGGCCGCGCGGGCGAGTGAAAAAAAGAAATAAAGAAGATGTGCGGGCTGGGCTAGCTTATTTCGGCTCTCTCTCTCTCTCTCTCACTCTCTAAGCCGCTCGCCCAGCCGTGTAGCATGGCTTAATCAAGTCCTGCGTCATTATATGAACTCCTTCTTCGCGGCTGATGTTTTCATTTCGAGTGTTCTCTTTTCTTTCTTTTTTTTTTATCGGTTTTTAATTCACGTGTTTATTTTGATAATTATTGATGACGAGTCGCATTAATATTAACATGGTTTAATTGATTGTAGATTTAAAACGGGAAGCCACAATATGTCACATGTTAAAGCATCCGCACATCGTGGAATTGCTCGAAACTTACAGCTCCGAAGGAATGTTGTATATGGTTTTCGAATAGTAAGTTTTCTCTCTCTCTCTCTCACATTTATTTTTAACTTTATTATTTTTCGATAATCTAAGAGTCATTCTTTAATTCCAGTATGGGTGGATCAGACTTGTGTTTCGAGGTTGTGAGGCGCGCCACAGCCGGATTTGTTTATAGTGAAGCAGTGGCTAGGTGAGTCTTCAAGATAAAATTAACCATTTTAAATAAGTACAGCGTGAAATCGTCCAAGTCACGTTTCAGATTTCAATTCAGACAAAATAACAACAACAATAATAATAATATTAATCTGATATTATTAAGTTGTTTAAACACGACAGATTTTAAGTCTGATAAATATTATCTGATTAAATATCGTTTTTTCCTTTTTTTTATTAGCTCTAATGTTAAAATGCAACGTCATTTCAATTAAATAGCATTGTCGAGTTATTGTGATTGATAAAATAAAATGAGAATTTCATTATAATTTGCGGTTAAAAATAAAAAGTGAATCCTCACAAAGCAACATTCAATTATTATAAATATATTTTTTTTTTTATTTAAACTGAAGTTTATGAATAAACAGTTTTTAATCTTTAATCAAAAAACTTTTAAAATTCTCTTTTTATAGTACCTATTATCTGCTTAATTAAAGTATATTCTAGCTTGTGAATTATTAAATATTGATCTTTTTTTTGAAATGCCGTTTTAAGAGTTTTATCAAAAGTTTAAAGGAACAAGAATTGACATTTATTAATCACGTGATGTGATAAAGAAAAAAAGTAAAATAATTAGTCCATTTTTTATCATCGATAATCAGAATGCATATCTTTTAGTAAATCGATAAAATAAAGTAAAATCAATTAAACACGTGCTGTAAAATATTTGATTAAAATTAGATAAAGAATCACGATTTTAATTTTCTTTTGTGTTTTTACTCAATTAAATTATCAAATTTTAATTCAATCTTTTAATATTTTTTTTTTTTTTTTTTTTTTTTGTGAAAGTGCGTTTATCTTAAATGTGGCATAGAGCAACAGCAAAATAATTTTTTAGTATTTGATTTTTATAAGCTCAAATCTTTGGATGTCTTGTCAAGCATTTGATATCCCTTTCTAATCGAGGGTCAACAAAAAAAATCTGTGATACCTAATAGGAATTATATAAGCACAAGTAGTTGAGTAAAGGTCACTATTCGACTCGAGCAAGTAAAATTAAAAAGAGATAAAAGAAAAGAAACAGAAAAGGTAGAGAGATAAAGAATAATGTTGGGAGCAAGTGAAGTAGACGAGCTTAATAAAAGATTTTTCTCAGATTAAAAAATCAAAAATCAAAAAGCAAAGTAAAAAGAAATGTATATTTCCAGCCACTACATGCGCCAAATCCTGGAAGCCCTGCGCTACTGTCACGAAAACGACATAATCCATCGGGATCTGAAGCCGCAGTGTGCTCTCCTCGCGGGCGAGGAGAATTCCGCCCCGGTGAAGCTGCGCGGTTTCGGGGTAGCGGTGCAGCTGCCCTCCTCCCAGGCAAACGGCGTCGGTGAGTACACTTTCTCCTATAGCTATAGCTTCATCTACCCCTTGGCTCATCCACTTTATACTCGCCCGAATCCTCCGTCTCCCCTATTTTTTTTTCTTTCTTTTTTATTTCAATTTGCGCTCCGATTCGCTCGTTATACATCCAGCTTGATCGCTGAATATGCGTTGGGCTGTATACGTGCAAAGAAACGGGGCAAACGCGCAATTCTGTTTCCTCTTCCTTTCTCCCCCCGCCCCTTCCCAGCGCCTCTTGAGCAGTACGACGTGAACTCCCGCGTGCTCCTCGCTCGCGTCAAAGTACATCGGCTCGCTGCTCTCGAGCCAACGATGCGAGAAGCCATCAGGTTTATTCGCACAAATTCCACCGACTACAGTCGGAGTAGCGATTCGACGAGTACCTACTATTCGTATATCTCTCCAATTTGTCACGTTTACTTTAATTTTTTTTTTGCTTTTTTTTGGCTTTTTGTATTTTCTTTTAATTTTCACCAATGAATTTTCGTCAAAAGTATGATATAATTAATCGTACCGTAAAGTCGAGGTGAATTCAGTGTCGTACTGCTTTTAGGAGGCACAATTAATAGTCTGCTGTACACTGTGCTCCAATAAAACCACACAGCTAATTGGGTTCATACGCACATTTGCTACTCGTGCAAGATGTATGTTAGGTGCATCTTAAAAACAATTGTATTCCTACTCCTCGCGACAATCAGTCATTCAGAGTTGAGTTAGCTACTATTACTGCAAGCTATATACACCATAACGTCTCTTTCGTTAAATCAATTCCCAACTGGAGTTTACATATACTTTATGAGCTTCTTAGAGGCTCTCTCTCTCTCTCTCTCTCTCTCTCTGCACTGTCTGTTTGTGCATTGTGAGGCATTGTATGCATATATACATGATTTGCCTGTCTATATTACTTTTCAAATACTGTCAACTCTGATTTTATTTATTATCTTTTTTGTTCTTTTTTTCTTTTAAGCATTACATTTAATTTGACGATTTGCATTTTTTACTTTAAATCGCAACAAAAATTTACAATGGCAAAGATGAATTTTAATTGAAATATTCGCACAAAAATGTTACATAGAATATTTTATTATAAAATTATGAAGAAACAACTCAATTTTAATGTCATTCCAGAAGTATGAGATATTTGATGAGATATTTAATTCAATCATAACAATATATAATAATATATAATAATAATAATAATAATGATAATTTAATTCAACTCGCATAATTGTGTATCATTCTGAATGATTGTCTAATAATTGTATGTAATTATTATTCATTTAACATTAATGATATTCTTTTGGTGTATATACTTTTTGAATTAATAATGAAAAAAAAAAAATTAGTTGCTTTAATCAGAAAAAAAAGAATTATGAGCTTAAGAAATAAATATCATTATTTTTCTTCAATTTAACATTTTTTTTGTAGAAGTTTGAACGAAATGTTGAGAATTCTTTGAGACATGCATAATCAAAATTACCTACGTCATAGAATTTTAGAAATAATTTTATTTTTTTAAACATATTATCGTGTTAGATATTTATTAAAATAAATTAAACAAGGTTTAACTATTTTTTATATTAAAAACGCACATTATCCAGTATATTTACAAGGTAGATGTAAAAAATTTCGGTTATCGAATTCCGACATTGGCCCTAGCTTGGCTAAGCGTCAATATATATGAGAATCGTGCGGTTATAAAGGTATTCCGTGCCTCAGATGATAACGTTGAGAAAAAGAAGAAGAAAAAAAAAAAATAGATGTCAGGAAAATGGAGATGCTCGAGAGGAGGGTGCACACAAACATACACGCATCACGCACAAAGAATAGGCATTCCTGCGTATTATTTAATCAAAATTAATACTTGATGATGTCATTTCGGAATTTGGTTTTCAATGAATTTAGAATGTTACACAACCGAGTATCGGCCGTATCTGAGCCCAAAGGGGCGGCTCTACTTGAAGGTCGACAATGACGGTAAGCTGGACCTAAAACCTCCTACGACGATTCATCACTTTTCTGCAGGATATATATAATCCCTCGACCATTTGCCGCAAAGCATATACTAATTGCTCGCGCTTTTATATTGTATCTCTTTTTCTTTTCTGTCTCTCTCACCACTTCATTAAATTTTCAATAATTATCACGTTTTTGTGTTTTATTCATTGTATACTCTAATAACACACACATAATCGTCACGACATTATTTCTTTTTCCCAAGACGCATTTTAAAAATTCCTTCAAAAATTACTCCCGATGTAGCGTCGTAAGATAAAGCTGGTATTAAATTTTTAAAATACGTCTTTTTTATACCTTCCGCCTCATTTCCAGCGCATTATCGCGTATTATAATAGCGCCGTCTCTCGCTTGTCTGCTTGCTGTATCAATGCCTATACACAGCACAATTATCAGTAAATTGAGTATGTTATCACGGTACCCGTAACATTCATTATATCACGTACACACTTAATTTCCGCTTCTATACTCTTCTGGTTTTTTTCTTTTCTTTTTCGAATAATTGTTTATTTGCACAATACTTGGTCTATCCTAAAAAAAACACAGTTTTTCAATCGTTATTTTCTTAATAATATACACCTCGTAATTTTAAAGTCGTGCAGTGTAATTATGTCAATTATCCACTTTCCCACAAAATTTTAATGTTAACAATTGCACACCCTACTTAGCCCTACCAGCGTAAAATTAAAAAGTAAATAACTTTGGAGGTTTCTTGTCTCTTAAAATTATACACACATTTACAATTGATCCAAAATGATAATTTATCATAATAAATAGGTCTATAAAATTAATAAATAAATTGATAGTTGGGTTAAAAGTGAGTACAGCTACAGCAAAGTGAATTTATGAATATAAATTAAAAACGGCTGGCGAAGACGTAAAGATTAGTGCACGATATTTTTGCTGAAAGCCTGTTCTTTTGCTAGGATTGACGTCGACAAGCTGCAGTTTCCCTTTCGAGGACCTTACCGACGCGGAGGATTCGCTTATGAGCGACACGGAGGAGTGCATCGGTATATTTCGACCATCGTTTCTCTTCTTATTTCAAACCCAACTATTGAATGAATGAGCAAAGAATTGCGAGACTAGAAGGCGTCAATCTTTTATTCATTCTTTTATTTTTTTCTTTTTTCTTTAATTCTTTTATATTATATCAGTTGAAAAAGAGAATTGGCTCCTCCGAGCCTCTTTGCTATGCTGCCATGGATAAAGCTCGTTTATCATGAAATAAAAGTATACTTCTCAACCCTATCACCTCTTTTTCTCGAGCTCCAAGATTTTTCCGCTCTTATATTTTTTTTCCCCTACCTTGCAAGTCGCAGCTACTTGTATAAAATTTTTCTTTTTCTTTTCTTTTCTTTAGGTTTACTTAGTTTTAATACCTACGCTTCCCATTACCTATTTTTCTCTCTCTCTCTTCTGTTTCTAGTACATTATCTTCGCGCTTGTGTTTACACTCAGATTCTTATATGTATATTCAAAGCATTTTAATTGCTCGTTTGGGCCTGGACGTAAACGCCTTCTATTCTCGTAAAAAAACAGCTTGTGAAATTAGCTTTTAAAAAAATTAAATGAGCTGCACTGAGTGTAAGCTTATAAATAATTAAGTAGTGCAATATTTGAAAAAAAAAAAAAATGCAAGGCCGAAATAAGTGATGTCGTCGTCGTCGTTGTGTCGTTCTCAAATTAAAAATTTGAAGTTTTTTATTCAGCAGAAAGTTGACATAGCGTATTGTTTTTCTTTATTTTTTAATGACTTGTTTTTTCTCGCTTCGAGAAAGTAGATATAAAATGCAGCAAGATCGTAGCAAGTCTCGAGACTCGTTTGTCCATTAAACATATATAGTATTCATAGTATATATATGTACATATAATAAATACGTTGAGAGAGTCTGTGTTGCACTTGTCATCGTCGTCCTCATCATCGTCTTCGCGTTGTGTCGTCGGATTGCGGTAGAATTCTTTTGTCTGGCATTTTTGTCTAGTTTATTCACACCTGTTCAACTTAAATATCTGTCTTTCTTCGTGTATGTATATCTAATTGTTGCATTATGCTGTCTTGGAAGTTACATTTAACTGCAATGTTTTATTAAACTCGATGGATATATGCACGTGCAATTTACAAAATACATATACTCAAATACATTTAACTCTGCAAAGATTCTACTACTTTCGTCAGCATTATTTTTTCATAATAATGAAAAAATAAAACAACATTAACAAATACATAAATGTTATTTTACACATCTGCGTCTATTGTTCAATAAATGTTAATTTTTCATTTTTTTTTCTTTCTTATTTATCACAATCTTTTTACACCCTCTAAATAAATAATAATCAACAAGAAGAACAAGGATATAAAAATTATAACCAATGCTTATGCTATGGTTATTTCAATTTTTTTCTTTTCAATTCTATGATCATTTCAACGCTCTTCTGCACGAGTGTACTACTGTAAATATTGCCATGCTTTTGCTCACCCTACATCGAAAGACCCCCTGTACTTCAATCTCTTCCAATTGGTGTATAAATAATCACATACCTGTTATTCGCAATGTTTGGTTGCTGTTGTAATATTTTATTTGTCATAATTCCATCATTATATCTGTGCCGAATATTTTTATACACACATAGTTACTCAATGTGTAATAATTATGTCTGTGGTGTGTAATAATTGAGCATGTAAAAGGCATTTAATTGTAAAGTAAGAAAATTATTCGTGTATATATACATGTACATAGTCGAGCATTTCACATAATTGCATATAATAAAAGTAAATGTTGATGATTCACCACAACACACACACACACACACACACACACACACACTGATGCTTTATACTGCAGAAAATAATTACCGTAGATGATTGCGCAAGCCTTCTTTGTCCTTTATTTCATGCAATAAAAAAAGCTTTTCTTTGCTTTTACACTAGCCTAACGAGCAATTATTAAATATATATAACTGTATTAGATTTTGCAAATTAATTTCTCTTAAAATACATATTTAAAAATGATGATGATGATGATAATAATAAAACGAAAATCTGTAATATTCATTATTAAACACTCAATCTCGACTTGAGTATTGAAAAAAAAAAAAAAGAAAGTTAAAAGAAAAAAATTGATTTGTCAAAGAGAAATAAAGGACGTAGTTTTAAAATGCGCGAAAGAGCAATTACGCGAGGCTTGTTAATATATGAAAAGCCATACACATGTATGTATATATATATATATATATATATATATATATATATATATATATATATATATAATATTAATATGAGGGAAATCCTATAAACCGTAAACCGCAGGTCGGATCGGATGTCCGCACTTCATGGCGCCGGAAGTGATACGACATCGGCAGTACGGTAAGCCAGGGGACGTCTGGTCGGCGGGCGTCCTGCTCCATGTACTGCTCACCGGTACGCTGCCCTTCGTCGGATCGCGGGAGCGACTGCGAGACGCGATCTGCCGTGGACGACTGCAGGTACGTGTTCATCCCCAATGAAATTCGCATTAACAACAACAACAGCAGCAACAAAACGACCGCAGCCGTGCTCATATTTTCTTTTTATTTTATTCAGATGGACTCGTCGGTGTGGGACCCGATAAGTGACTCAGCCAAAGATCTCATCCAGCGCATGCTGTGCCTCGACGCCCCACGCAGAATCACCATTCAAGAAGTTCTCAATCACAAGTGGCTCAGAGTAAGTGTGTGTCTCTTTATTGTTAATGATATGTACTAAGCTGATGCCGATCTCTCGACGACTCTCTGGAGCCAGTGGTTCGATCGAGACACGAGGTCCGATAGATAAAAAGAGAGGGAGGGTATGACGAAGAGGGGGAGGGAGGAAACTAGGAGTTGTTCCGGAGCGCGAGGAGCCTGTATTATATCTATTCATCTCTCTCTATCTCTCTCTCTTTCTCTCTCTTGATGCAGTGCACGTGCAGCAACTGGGTTATCGATCCACAACCGGGGCAAAGCTCGGGCCGGTTAATGGAAATAAACTACCCTCCCGCGCTCACTAGCAATAGCTAGCTCGATAGCTAGCTAACGTTCCTCGCATCGGTTTCTTCCTTTTTTCCCGTCTTTTTTCTTCTCTTCTCTCCTCCCCTCGCTGGACGTTGCTGTTGCTGCTGCTGCTTGTCGTCGTACTATCCAGGCTTTATATAAATACGACGCGCACGTCAACGCGCGTGCCTTCTTCTTTCTTCTTATGGCTCAAAAAAAATTGCGCTCACGTTGTTAATACGATACGGTTATTGCTTACGTTTTCTTGGATAAATTCCACTGCTGCTGATGATGATGATGATCATCATCATCCCCTATCTCGTCTTTCACCTACAAAATCTTAAAATATTACTTGCCCCTTGAATTTTGTGGCTCATTAAATTTTGATACAATTTAAATTGCGTAAAGATAACATAAAGAAAATTCTTGTTTTAATAAATAAAAAAAAGTAAGTATTTATTGTGCTTAGCTTAAAATTGCACTACTTCGTAAACTAGTCGAAATTGAGTAGATGAAAATTTCAGACATCCAACATTTATGCTTATTAAAGCACCTGTCAAAGTTCCAAGGTTTATCAGGACTAGCACTGTACTTATACATACATACTACAAATATAATATACGCTCGTTTGTTAGAGCAGGCGCATTGTGGCGGTAGGCAAAGTTTGCCGAATCTAATATCGTATTATATATAAGCAAGCTCTAAGCAAAGTTTGTTTTAAAATACGAGAAAAATACTAAAATTAGGAAATAACGTTGTTGCAGGATCGCGACAAGGGCGTAGCTCGGATACATCTCGGCGAGACGATCGAGGAATTGAAAAAGTTCAATGCCAGACGAAAACTGAAGGCTGCAGTCAAGGCGGCGGTCTCCTCGCCGAAATGGTACGTTCCGTACACGGAGGCGAACGGTGACAGTTACTACGAGGCTTGCGACGATGAGGTCACGACCACAGGTATGTGTGCAATATAGGCCGATCCCCCCCTCCCTCCCTCCTTTCCTTCCTCACCTCGAGCTAGTAAGATATTTAGGTCGCGCGCGCGCCCCTAGACTAGCTCAAACGAGCTGATAATCAATTTGCGATGCTTCATTAAGCCTTTTTATCTGTGATTTTATGTGTGTGTGTGTGTGTGTGTGTGTGTGTGTGTGTGTGTGTGTGTGTTTGTGTGTGTCAGTGTATACATTATTTTTCTTTTTTAAATCCATAACTGTGACGATCGATATACGCTCCAAAGAATAAAGCTATTTTTTTCTTTTAATCTTTTCAGGCGTCGTCACGGAAATTTTAGACTCTTTAGATGACATTGAAGTGCTTTATGAAAGTGGCAGGCTACACAGACTCGAAGTCCTGGCAGCCGTCGACGATAAGCGGCTTCGAGCGCTATTGGAGGTGAGTTGAAAGTCCCTGTCTTACTTACCAAGCTTTCAACGTCTCTGCAACGACGTAAACTTAAATTTTCAAAAACAGAGTGCAGGAAAAAAATAAAAGCTCTTATAATCGTCAAGTTATGAATAAATTATTCTCTACAGTCAATTTCATAATGCGAGCTTGCGATAAGGGAAAGGGGTTAGTACAGATACGTACATCTGGCAAAGGTATAGGAGTCGGTTACCGGTAAAGTAGACAGCAGGTAATAGCAACAGCAGTCGGCTTGCAGCACGAGTTGAGGCAGACATCGATTCGTTTAACCCAGCCATGGAGGGGCAGATTCTGCGCGCGCGATTATCCTGGCGTCGTCCGGAGGCAGCTTCCGAGCCTCGCTGATAACTCCTCTAGTATCAGTCTTTGGCAAGCCGTGGCGCTGCAAGCCTCGTTTACCGCTGCGACAGCAGCTGTGTCCTACACCTCCATCAGCCCCAGCATCCTCCCTGGATTCTGCGCAACAGCTTCCAAGAGCCGAGAGTTACCAAGAGTGGAGCCACTGCGTTTGGCTTGTCACTCGAATCCGCAGCAGCAGCAGCAGCAGCAACGTCCGCAAGCTCTGGACCGTATGCACAGTTGAAGGCCTTGCACAGGAACAGAAAGAGATAGAAAGAGCACTAGTGGAAGAGAGGAGAGAAAGAGAATATTCGCCAAGGATTCTACGCAGCTGCAAGATGGCCGTTTGAGTCGGTTTAACAGAGAAAGAGAGAGAAAAAGAGAGAGAGAGAGGGAGAAAGAGGGCGGGAGAATCAAGCGAGATAACGAGATCAAAAGATAAAGGGGGGAGGGTGAGAAAAAAAGGTTAGGCAGGGGCATAACCAAGGGCTACGCTAGTAGGTACATACGACGGATAGTAAGGGAGGGAGAGAAGAACAAAGTCCGTGAGAGATGTCGATGAGAAGCACGATGCCACTCGTGATGCCGGAGGCTCAGTCTCGTATGTACCTGAGGCGGCAAGCGCCCGTCATCCTCTTCCTCATGATCCTCTTCTTCTTCTTCATTTCTTTCGCCCTGCTGATAATATTCTTCTCGACCGCCTGAGTGCGCGCCCCACCGCCGCCACCTCCGGTGGTGTACAGCGGCGGCGACTACCCCATCTAGATTACTTACTCACACTCTCCCCTCTCCTCTCTCTCTCTCTTTCTCATCCACCCACTCACTCACCCACTCACTCACTCACTCACTCGCCCAACCCCCCCGTAACAAACACCACTTGAAAAGATGCATCTTAGCCAACTGATGCTCATCGGGGAAACCGAGCTCATCGGAGACTTGCTCGAACTAGCCGGCATGCTGGTGAGTCATTCTCCTCGATACTCTTACCTTTCTACGCCTTAACTCGAACTCATGTATCTTTCAAACTTTTTTCAATCTCTTAATCTTATTCTATACTAGCTACAACTCATCGTAGCGGCTTCTAAAACAATTTATAATATTTTTAAGTTTATTCAATTATTTATTTATTTTTATCGTTGTCTTGCATATTAATATTGTATTACGTTCTGTTCACAATTTTTTTTCTTCTTTAATTATCTAGCATTGCGACAAACTCTGTTTACCCTTTATTACGTCATTACAAATTATCATAATAGACTCAATGATTATCTTCATTGTAGTTTAATTAAGTTAATTACTAGAGAGTAGGGGTACATATATTTGAGTGTACCAATGCGAAAGTTCACTTTCTTAATGCAATGGAATTCGCTGTGGGAGAACTTTATTAAAAAAAGAAAAAAAAAGAAAGAAAGAAAGAGCAAGCAGAGGAAAGAAAGAAAGAAAGAAAGAAAGAAATAGAGTATAAGGGGTGGGGATGGAGCGATTAGCGTTATTACGCCAAGACAAAGCTAGTGCTCGGGTGAGAGAGCCTAGTTGGCGTATAGCGGAGAAACTTTGGCTTGCTAACGATATTACCGGTTAAATTTTCAGATCTACGATAGAATAGCAACGAGCGTGCCGTCGCCCTGCCGGCCACCCCAAACCGACGCCGTACAACGAGCCCACGAAGTCGAGGAGCTTCTTCGCGAAGCTGAGAGGTCCTCCTCGAGAAATATCGAGCGCAGCGATCTTCGAGAGCTAAGGGAGTTGCTTGGTCAGCCTCATTTTAAGGTGAGTGCTTAGTAATTAATGCATCAACGCCCATCCACCCAATTGCCCTCCTCTCGTATCCAACCACTTGCTCAACGACCACGATCACACGTAATTTCGTGAAATTATTCGAGGCTGCCTGAATAATTTATCGGCAGCGGCCGCCTTCAGCTCTCAGACTTCAGCCAGCCTTAGACTGGCAGTAGCAGCGCAGTCTGCTATACTTTTCGACCGATCACTTTTTAATTGCCCCTGGGACCCACTTAGCGACAGAAGGGCCGAGATTTCTCGCACGAGAAATTTATTTGCTATATTCACCCTGATTTTGCCTTTCACTTATATATCACTTTTCCCGAACCCGCATAGCATATAATTACCTAGCTATGGCGTATATATATATATATATATATGTATATATGTACCAATGTATTTAGGTGTAAATCAAATAACTTTGATCCCGCTCGTATAAGCGCGAGGCGTTTTTCAAAGTCTTTAATAATCGTACATTAATTTAACCCTGCAAGTGCAAACTTTATACCAGACACCTACACACCGCTTGAACTTTCAACTTTTTGGAAATTGAAAATATTGTTTATGAGAGAGAGATAAAATGTATAGGTATACATAAATATGTATAGTTAAAAAAAAAAAGAGTAGTCGGCGAGAAGACAAGCGCCATCGATCTTAAATATTAGCCATTCGATCAATAAATTATATTTCACCCGTAAGTCAGAACGATAAGTTCGTTTTAATAGGCGTTTGACGTTGACATATAACGCATACACACACACAGACATAGTCAGACAAAACTGGTAAATATGATTCAAGAAATATAGGTCAATCGTTAAAGTTCTCATTAAAAAATCTCCTTCTTTCTCTTCGCTGTGAGGCTGTGCGAAACGAAGGTGCATTTAAACGGTGCTGCAGAGCAGGCAAGAAGACTGAATGCACTATCCCTCCTCGAACCCTGCTGCTTCTGCTGCTGTTACTGGTGCTAAAGAGATATGAGTGAGAGAAGGGGGGGGGGGTTAGGAGAGAGGCTCTTGAGGGAAAAACAGAAAAATGAATCATCGAGGGAGTACGAAGGCATTTATCCAGGAGCTACGCTTGACTTAATAATTTCTCTTTTCTTTTATATCTCCCTCGTCGCATGATGCTGCTGCTGCTGCTCCCACTGTTGCTTGGCAGGCCCAGTAGCTCTATCGGTCCATTGTCTTCCGCGTATTTTTTTCTTTTTTTTTTGCCTTTCTAACCATTCCCCTTCATCCTCCTATTTGCATTCGCTTGATTGTCGTGCCCCTCCTCCTCCTCCTTCTCCTGCTGTTCTTTCGACTAGCAAACTTCTTCTGGCTTATACTCCTGCTCTTCTCTGCCTAGGCTCTCCTTCCGTTCATTCGTCCACCGACATTCACTCACTTCTTCCGCTCGCTCGTCTCCATCGCAGCGAAAAATCCCCGCGGAGCTTTTGCTAACTACCAGACTTACAGCGGAATATCTAATGACGACGACGACGACGACGACGACGACGATGCCACAGCTGTAGCCCTGTGCTGCTGTCTGGTCCTTCGTCTCTCTCTCTCTCTTTCTCTTAGGCATTAATTTATTATGCCCGCTCCATTTCATCGCGTTTCTCAGCTTGCACCAGCAGCAGCGGCAGCAGCAGCTCACAATTAGCGCCTTGCTAATGGGAAAGTTGCCGCATTCCCACCCTTTGTACCTCCCACCGAAACTCTTGTATGTACAGTGCTACTGTACTCAGGAATGAGCTATAGCCAGCCACCTTCCCACGCGACTCCCAGTAGGCTTTATCATTATTATTATTATTATTATTACTATTATTGTTATCATCATCAGCATCTCGACACTCGTATTATTTTCATTCATGTTCTTACTATTATCATCATTACTATTATTGTTATTATTATTGCTATCATTGCGATAGTCATTGTTACTGTTATTTGGCTTTTGTCTTGCTTGAAAAATCCAACGCTCCACTAGGGAAAATATATACGCCAGCAGTTTGAAGGGAGACAAAAATCGAGAGAAAAAAAAGAGTGAAATAAAAGAGAGAAAAAAAGTGGCAGCAGCAGCAGCAGTGTGCGGGTAGTTTCGCGCAAGGACGAGTTGGCGTTCCCATTTTTCAGAGAGAGAGAGAGAGAGAGAGAGAGAGAGAGGCAAAGGGGGCGGGGGGGGGGGGGTCGATTGCGCGTCTGGGTCAAAGGATTGCTGCTCGCCTCGCGACCAGATAAGCCTTTGATTAATGAATGCATTAGTGGTTTTGCCGTGTGCGCAATTTGGCGCGAGTTTAGAGCTTCGCTCGAACTATATACTACGTGCCCTCCTCTTCCCCATTAATTACGCTTCTTCTCCGACTTGCTCCCCCCCCCCTCTTATTCCCACTATTGTGTGTCGGTGTGTGTGTGTGTGTGTGTCTCCGAAATGCCTCGGCCTTCGACTCATGGGCTCACACCCCAGCCTCCTCCTCCTCCTCCTCCTGTCAAATACCCGAGCGAGAGGAGTTTGCTGTTCGGAAGTGGCTGCAACTACTGGCCAGGAAAGCCTCTTTCCCCATTGACTGAATTTGCAAGCTCTCTCTCTCTCTCTCTCTTTTTCTCTCCTTCAAGTATATGTGCTATGAAGTGATAAGTCGATTGTTCTGCAATTGGCTAGTACGGTCTGCTAGCGGCTTCTCTGACAGCTCGTAATTTGCGCATTAAAATCGATATAACAGCAAGAGGGAGAGAAACGGTATGATACAAGAGGATGAGGCAGAAAAGAGAAAAAGAGAGAGGGAGAGAGAGAGAGAGAGAGTACTATATAGTCGTTGAGAGATGCAGCTTTGTATATATAGAGCTGGAGCCGGCGTCATGGCGCGTTTGGCGCTCGTCAGCAGCAGCAGCCTCTTGGCGCGTGCTCGTTTACGTTTTTCCGGCTCTTTCCTCCTCGGCCCCTACCTCAGCGGAGCCCTTTTCTTTCTTTCTACCCACCTACCTATCTACCCCTTTGACACCGAGCTTTTTTCAAGCTTGAGTTTTTTCCGCAGCGTATGTACATATACCAACTTCATCTCTCTCTTACTCTGCCTCACTCTTCCGGGTACTGGGTACTACTGTATGTACCTTAATGCAGCTGTATGCAAAACGAGCGACACACTGCGTGTCTCATTTTGTCCTCCTTTTCCAAACCTCAACACTTTTCTTTTTCTTCTCTTTTTTATTCTACCTTTCGGCCTCGTCTTGAGTCTCGCGAGACCAATTGTGTGCTCAGGATAGAGAGGGAGTAAGAGAGAGAGAGAGAAAGAGAGAGAGAGAGAGGGAGAAGGAAAAAGAGAAACAGAAAAACGATGAAAGAGAGTGTGTGGGCGTGCAACGAGTGCTCGTTGTATAGTTGCTGCTGCTGCAGCGTAAATTTGTCGCGGCAACGACAACGACGACGACGACGACGACGATGACGATGGTGGTGGAGGTGGTGGTGGTGGAGGTGGCAGCGGTGCCAGTATTCAGAAAGGAAGAAGTGTCGAGAAACTGACGAGAGAGAGAGAGAGAGAAGGCAGAAAGTCGCGGGAGTGGAGTTGGGGGAAGGGGGAGGGGTGGGTGGCAGCGGTGAAGGGAAAGGGAGGTTAAGAGAAGAGGGAAGAGGAGGAAAGAGAGGGGGGATGGCGCTGGCACGCTGCTGTATGGAGTACCCGCGGTCTCACCGTCTCTCTCTCTCTCTTCTTCCCTCCGGCTACACACAAACTCTCTGCCGCTGAAGTAGTAGCAGCAGCAGCAGCAGTAATAGTAGTAGTAGTAGCAGTAGTAGTTGTGGTAGTGGAGAAAGCGGAAGAAGAGGAGGCGCAGAGAAGGGTAGCAGCAGCGCCGGGCCCGCCAGGGCGCCACGGAGCTAGTACTCCGCTGAGCGTAGTTCGCACACGACGCTGCTTGCTCTCTCTTTCTCGTGGCCGTCGCTGACCGCGTCCGCGAGTGTGCAATCCTCGGCGTTTTATCATCTCCATCATCCTCCACGTGTGAGTCCGGCTTGTGTGCATCGAAAGAGTCCCCCTGTCCTGGTGTGCCTTTTCGCGTAACGCGCAAGCTCGAAAACGAGTACATGAAATAACAGTCCGACCGGCGGGCCCGCCGGTGCGACGACCTCGCTTCCGCTTCTCTCCGGTGTCTACCTGACTCTCTCTCTCTCTCTAATCTCTCTTTCTATAACATACCGCTATTTTACTGATATTGCTGTTGTTGTTGTTGTTGTTGTTAGCAGTGCTACTGATGTTGCTGCTGCTTTTGTTATAACTACTACATCGTCACCAGCCGGCTTGGAGGCGTCTATCCGTTAGTCCGTCTGTCGCACCACAAATACACACATTAACACACACACACACCCACACACACACACACACACACACACACACACACACACACACACACACACACACACACACACACAAAGAACACATACTCCTCGTAATGTTGTAATCATCACGTTTTTAATTAGCTCTAATTAGAGGCTTCTCTGCCGACGACACTCGGTATGTTCACCTACGCTGTTTCTCGCACACGCGCGCGCAGACACACACACACACACACACACACACACACACACACACACAAACATTATCCAACCAGCGCGTTCGGTCTTGTGTTTTGCCGCTGCCGACACTTCCACTCTTTCTCTCTATCACTCTTAGAATATGCAAATCGCTCGACGCGATATGCTAAAGCTGCTTTGCCGCAGATCTATTAGTAGCACGTAGACGTATAAAGTGCAGGAATCGTAATCATAATTAATTAACGCTTGCTCATTACATATTTGACAATCTTAACGGCATGTCAGTCTCTAGGCTGTCATTTTAATATGCAGCTTTTTGCCTTAAATTAATGTAGAACCGTGTATTTTCTAAGCCGAATCAAAAAAGGAATAGTATATTGTAGGATATAATTATATAATTATATGTATAGATCGGCGCGTGTTTACCAAGTACACAGATGTGCTGGTGTGTGGTCAGGGTGTACGGTCGGGTAAGGGTAAGAGGGAAAGAGAGAGAGAGAGAGAGAGAGGGAGAGAGAGACACCCACCCACACGGCTAGAGCTTGCTCGTCCCAAATCCGCGGCGCCAACGTATCCGACTTGTAAACAAAGCTGCTAGCTCTGCCAGAATTACCACCGAACCGTTCCCACTGCTGCAATCTACCGAGACATGTACGTCTGGCGGTGTACATGTGCAGCGTAGCTACAACTGCGTGGGCAGGTGTATAGGCTTGTAGTACAGTATATAGTGGTAAAGATGGTGAGGGCGCGGGTACGGCTAACCAGCCCCTCCCCTCCCCTCACCTCCTCCTCCTGAGAGACCAAGCCGCGGTGGTACACACATAACGGGCTTTTGGACGAAGCTGGAGGCTCGCAGCTCCTGATCACTGCCGCTGCTGCTGCTACTACATGTGCGGGTATATATTTACGAATGCGGCAGCCGGTGCCTCGAAAGATGCGGCTCCCACTGGCGCGTGCATCCGTGAAGCGCCACATACAGGCTCGGTGGCGCTGCGAACAACGCGGAAGCATCCACGCGCTCTCGGGGGAGGGAAAACGACTAGATCCCCCAAGCGCGCGCGCATGATGCTCTACTTTGAAGCGAAAGCTCTTTTACTCTCTTTCTCTCTCTCTCTCTCCTCTCTCTTTCTCGCTCACTCTTTCTCTCTCGTGGCCAGCTCGACTTTGGCCTTCGGGCTATTCAAGAGCCCGACGTCCGAACAAACGACGACTACTACTACTACTACTTACCTTGCTTTGCAGCTATTCAAATGGCCAAGCGTTTGGACCGAGGCTTTCCGAAGCCTCCTCTTTTTTCGACCCACATTCCAGCGCAATTTTCTACTCCTTACCACATCTGCAAATCATGACCCTCTCACCCTGTACCCTCCTCCTCCTCCTCTTATCTCTTTCACTTGCTATTTTTATTTTTGTCTTTACTTTCTTTTTTCCCCTTCAATTTCTCTTCTTTGTTTTTTAGATGCCATTACTGCTTGACTGAGCATTTTAGAATCCAAAGCTGCTGCGGCTTGTGCTGCTTGAGATTCGCGATAATTATTTCAAATTCTTGTCCTTTAGCTGCTTTTAAGAATTTTATTTTCTCTTCCTCCCCCCTCCTGGTATCTTTCGATCTCCATTGTTTTAAATAAAAAACGTTCATTGCGATATCTGTACTTTGTGTTGTAGAAAAATTTCTACCGGACATAATTATTTCTGTAAATAGCAAATTCCATTGTTTTTACGTAACTGTAAAAACTCTGGAATAAAAATAAAACTTGCCTTACTTTGCAATGAGATACATTTTTATTACATCGTTTTCTGTTTAAAGTTTGGAGATTATTTAAATTATTTTCATTTTAACGCTCATAAATAATTTGATTATTTGTTTGTTTTATTGTTATATGTGTCTGGGCAGATTCGTTATATTTTAAAATATACCTACTATTCAAAAACATACTGTGTCACCCGCACATAATATTCAAAATAAAGTTGTTAATTTTTAAGGTAATAAATATTAATTTTTGAAATATTCATTTAAATAACTTTTTGGATAAAAAAAAAGAATGAAATGAAAAGTCAAATTTGCATTTATTTTTATGATTCTTCGAAGTTTTAATTGAATAAAAAAAAAGAAGTAAAAAATTCTGATTTTATTATAGCCTTCGCAAAAAAACTGCATCTGGCTGCAGTTTCTTTTTCAAATCCCCGAGATAAATAAGGCCAAGTGCATCAGGAACAGGATCTCGCCAGCAGCTTGTATTTCCGTTGAAACGCGCTTGTCTCCCTCTCCTACCTCCCACTTGGTCCAGTCTCTATGGCAGTTGCAATCACGCTCACAGCGAAATGGTCGATTCCTTTTTCACCTTCGGCTCTCGTATAGCTGAAATCTCTCCGTCTCCATTTCCTCCGTTTCTGTCCTTATCGGTGAGCAAAATAGCAGGGGAGAGCGAGAGAGAGAGAGAAAAGAGTGCTAGTAAAAATGAAAAAAAAAGGTAGAAACGAAAAGGTAGGTACGAAGAAACGATCGATAGGCGAGGCGCTAGCGGATTTCATCATCCTCTTTATCGACTTGATTAAACAACTTCCGTCGTCTCGACTTTCGTCCCGAGACACATACAGAGAGAGAGAGAGAGTTGCTTGCTTGCTTGCTTGCACGCTATACCTGGCAAATGCTTTATACCTCATCTCAAGCTCTCAAGAGAAAAGAAGGAGAGAGAAAGAGAGGTAGCGAGTGGAAGTAGCTGCGATAGCCATGCCATTAGCTCCCTAGTCGAGATCGCTCGTGCAGATCTCTTTGGGCGAAGCTTTTCCACCGTCCGTCTTTTCCTGGTCGTAGGTGAATTCTTTTTTTCTCCTTACCTTTGCAGTTAAGATGTGCTTGGCAAAGTAAGAAGAAGATGAAGAAGAAAAAGACGGGCTGGCCGGTATGACTTTGCTCCTGACTTTGATGAATGCGCGCGCTTCTAAGCTGCGGCGGCGGCGGCGTATCCCGATTATCCGTCTTATACATCTTGCCGCGCAATATTCGAGTCGCGCTCATATTTTACGGAAGCGCCTATTATTCAAGCTACTCGTGTCCCAGGGACGAGCTTTGTTGGTATAGTCCCGAGTCCCACCGACTCGGGGCCAAGCGCGACAAAGCTTTTCCTCATTTTCTCGTTCCTCTTTTCTCCTGCGCTACTTTGTCAACATTTTCGCCTTAACTCAAAGCCACTCTACTACGCTCCCCTGTCGCAGACTTAGCTATATTGTAGCTGCAGCTGGTCGAGTCGAGTGTATAGAAACAAGTCGCGCTATCTGTAAATATACCTATACTCGTATATAATATAACGGCAGAGCTTTCAGGAAATGAGGAAACCACGAGTTAATTCCTGTTAGCGATCGATTGGAAAACGATAATCCACGCGTTAGCCTCTTCTTCCTTCTCCTCCTCCTCCTTCAGCCCACGTACCAGCTAATGTCTTAACGCTGGAAATGCACTCACCCCTGACCCACCTAGCTAGATAGCTCTGTGTGTGTGTGTGTGTGTGTGTGTGTGTGTGTGTGTGTGTACTGTGTGGGAGTGTGTGTCCTTATTCAATGCTAAATTGCTCGATCATGATTCTCGATCTTAATGGTACGGATATTTTTGATTTAGGAGCTCGTAATATTATGCCATTTCCTTTCTGGGCAATTGCTTTTATTTTATTTCATTTCATTTTATTTTACAAATACCAAAAATTAATCAAAAGTTTATATTCGTCCTTGACTGTATGTACTAAAGTACCACAAGGCGTTTCATTATTTCGAACAGCTTAAACCTGCATTCGCAATGTATAATATATACATATAAATAGATATATAGCACTAGGCTGTAGGAACAGCATCTACATTTGTTGTAAATTCTCGAGCTTTGTTTACAAAAAGCCGAGTAGATTAATAGTCGTACATTTGTCGGAGGCTTGTGACTCTCTAGTCTGTCCCGAGTAATTTCTCTCCTTCCCTCTCGGTATAAACGCTTGTCCTCCTCGACTACTCTTCAACGAGAGTCCGCCTTCCGCGACAATAGCCATCGGTTAAAGTAATCCCCTCGCGGTCTCGCGGGACACACTCGGTACGCGTGGGGACGCATAGTAATTCGCGAGAGAGAGAGAGAGAGAGAGAGAGAGAGAGAGCGAACGAGCAAGAAACTAGTGCCATCTTGCATTCCGAAACATGCAGCAACCCTTGGACTACTCGAATATTCGCGGATTGGGGGCACCGATTTTCCGTTTGGTCTCATCACTGCTGCTTTTATCCGTACACCTTGGCCTTCTCTCTCTCTCTCTCTCTCTCTCTCTCTCTCTCTCTCACTCTCTTGCTTTTCATACATGCTATCACATCTGCGAGTATCGTGTAGTCGGCAAATGGCGGCTATATACGCTAGCCGCTGGCAGCAGCTGTGGGCAGCAACCACGGGAACCAATATGTTAAGCGTTATACGCTGTACGCTCGGAGCGTTTTGGAGCAACGTAGGAGGGGGAGGAGCAGCCGGTACATATGCTGCTTTGGTCTCTCCTTCTTTCTCTCTCTCCTTGAAAGCTGTCTTGGATCCAGCGCTGCTGCTTCAGCCCTTCATATCCTCCGGCTCTATTCTTCTTCTTCTTCTTCTTCCTCTTTCTGCTTCTTTTCTCGTTCTATCCTTTGGCATTTTAGTTTTGCCCTGGGCTAGTAAAAGCAAGTTACCTAAGGGTCGCCACCGCCGTTGCCGTCCAGGGGATGTACTAGAATCTGACCTCCCCCTAGCCAGAAGCCGCTCGTAATCTCTAGCTCCTCGCTTATTCTATTATTTCATTAAGGCCCTCGCCACCACTGAGACGTGCATTAGTTCGCCTTTGTTTTCTCCGCATAGTTTTATCCTTACCCTTTTTCTCTTTATCTCTCTTTCTCTCTCTCTCTTCTTATTTATATTTCATGCAAACGCGCGAATGAATAATTAATGCGCCGGGGGGCAGGGTGGAGTCTTCTGCACTTTCTTCTGCTAGATATTCTTCTTTTTTTTCTTTTTATTGCATTTTTTTTTTTTTTTTCATTTCTTACTGCTTTCACCAAAAACAATGACGACTACTGATATTCTTTAAAAGTATAGCTACGAAAAAAAAGAGAGAAAAACCAGAAATGGAGATGCTCATTTACAAGTCAATAATGCAAAAGCTTTCTTTATTTTTATTTTTGTATAGACGGAGGAGGAAATTTCGTAAGATCTTGTGGGTGTGTACGGGAAGACTTGTTTCTCGAGAAAAGTTTGTTGTTTATTTGGAATATCTGAATAAACAGAAAATCGAGGAGATGTCGCAGCTTACGTAATAACGATTATCAACGCGTCAATTGCAGCTTGGATTATCTTTTTGTTTCTTTCTTTCTTTCTCTCTCTCACTGAACAGAAATAGGGTGGGAGTAAAGCAAAGGGATATATGGTAAATTGACGTACCGAAGCGGAATCGCAATAGGTTCCATCTGTGACCGAATTTATTGTCTCTGTTCTCGATAGAGCACTTGTCATTGACAATAACCGTGAAAGGCTTCAAGAGGCACCAAGTCGTGTAGCTCTTCCTCCAAGTTGCGCTCTCCTCACCCGAGTTATCAAGTAGCAAAAACCTCGCTTTTATATTTCGATCCAACTTCTTTCTTGCTCACTGTCACTTGATTCTCTCTGACCTTGCAAACCTGCCCGTAGAATCTCGCATCGCTTCGCGATAAAAACGGATAATCAGCCAAATTTTTGGTCCGCAACAAGCACCCACCTGGTTTAGTTCACCGCTTTCGTCATTTCAACTCATCCTCCTCCTACTCCTCCTCCGGCTGCTCTCTTACGTTTCGAGGGCATGTTCAACATTTAATTAAACCTGCTCTCGACGTCAAGTCCAGTACCTACGCGTGGCACTGCTCCAACGAATTCACCGGACTTTAATGGCAGTCGTAACTTGATAAGTCAACGGTCGAGCAAGAAACGGAGGGAGGTGAGAGGGAGTGCAAGAGGTGGAGGAGGAAAAAGCAACGAACATCCAAGAATACATTATCGATCCAAGCAGCGAACCCAGGCCAAGAACTAGTTTGATTCAATGCTGCCCCCCCCCCCTTCACCCGATCTATCCTTCTCTTTCTTCGCGATATCTCTGTAATATTTGCGATATCCTGTCGCTCAGTAAGCAGCCTAGCCAAAGTCCCCTTTTTCTCTAAAATCAGAGCCTCCTCTCCCCTTCGATTTGTATTCCCCTCGGAGCTTCTCCCCTGGCGAGCAGCAGCTATGCGTATATCTGGGATTTTCCGATGAGCAGCTTTGAGCAGAGGATGCTGGCTGGAATGGCAAATCTGAATTTCCGTACAATGGGATGGGGGAGGGGGGTGGATAAAAAAGGGAGTGGGTGACCACGACGACGTCGTCTAAGAGATTTATAAAACGGGTGGCAAGTCCAAAGGCGCGAAAAAGTGAGCGCGATCGAGCAAAACAGTCGTCGTTGTACTCATGGTCGTCCTGTGAAAAGTGCGATACCACGTTGGCTTTAGTTCGAAGAAAAAGAGACAGTATAGGCGGCGAGTTGTTCGTGCGCGAGGAAAAATAAGATTGCTCGAGAGTCGACTTCTTCGTTCATGCGTGTGCGTATGTGTGTAAATACATGTACAGGGGAGACTTAACTTCAACTATACGAATTATTTTTAGCAATTTTATTTTTCTTATAAAATTAATTAAAGAATTTTTTTTACTCTAAACTTAGAATTTCAAGAAACCTCACAAATTTTTTTTTTTTTTTTCAAGTGAGAAAATTAAATTTTCTTACTTGCCCACGTGAAACTATTATATACAAATAATATACAGACTAATAGAAACAAATGCTTTTTATAAAATTTATATCATTTTTGTACACGAAAAATCGTCGTAACATCGATTTTTAGATTTTAAAATTTCATTTTGCTGTGAAATCCTTTAATTCCTTGTGAAAAAACTCTCACTCAATGTTAACAGTATTATTAAGACTAAATTGTTGAATAAACAAATTGAGCCAGTTACTTCAGATCAGTCCCATCCTCCCTTACTTATATAGACACGTACACACTTTACACACAAAATAGAACAGCAGCAACGCAGCTGCAACATCAACCGTGCATGGTGGTAGTCGATTCCGCGTCCCTTAGCTATAGTGAGAGAAGCTCTACGAGATGACGACCGGCTCCCCGGAGACTGCTTTCCGGGCATCAGCTCCTACACTCGCCTTTACCCACACCCATCAAATTCTTGAGGGGAGAGAGCCGGAGGCACTTGGAGCAATTAAGCTCTTCCTCCTTCCCCCCTATACACACCTACACTGCCACTGCTCTTACTGCTGCTCCCGCTCCCCCCCCCCTTGCTTGTCGAAAGTAGGCCAGCTCGGCTGGAACCAGGGCGCTCGCAACAGGCCGGCACCGCGTGTGTGAGATCGTAAAAAAAAGAGGGAGAGGAAGGAAAAAAGGGTGGAAAAGCTAGATCTACTGCCATTGGGTGGTAGAGTAGGGCTAACACCGGGTCGCGGAAAAGCAGTTGGTATTTATTGAAGGAGGGTTGCTACTGCTGCTGCTGCTATTTCTACTATGTCGGTCGAGAAAACACGTTAAGCCGCACAACGGAGATTAGAGAGCAGCTGTTTGCCTCGCGCGTGTTGCAGCTGCAGTCCGGGCGCAGGGCCAAATTGTAGGAGAAGGAAGAGAAGGCCGCGTTCCAAAGCCCCTCGGCGCAGTGCTCGGCTATTACTCTCTCCTTTTACCTTCTCTCTATCTATATCTCAATGACGTCTCTTATGTCCAAGTCGGCTGCTATTGCGCTGCTGCTGCTACTGACCCCAGGAAGACTGAGAGAGACCAGACGAAGCGTGGGAGAAAAAGAGAAAGCTCGCGGCAGCAGCATCGAGCAAACTACGAGGAGAAGGAAGAGGACTGCAGGGCTGGTTTTGTCGTCGAGATTCTTTGTTTGCGCGCGAGCCCTGAAAACACGCGCTCTCGCTGCCAACATTTTAACTTCCTTTATCCCCGTGCTCTCCACAGCCCAATGCCGCTCCGACGGCTCTTCTTCCTCTCGAGCCTTCCTCTACCCCCCTTACACCCTCTCTCTTCGTCCGTACATATACGTATATAAATTCATATACCTATATAGACTCACTTCTTTGTACAGAGTCTTTTTCCGCAGGCAAGGGGGGGGGGAGGGTGATAAGAGAGAGCGAGTGGCACAAGGGGCAAAATCCCAGTCCCCTGGGACTGTCTTCTCTATATACGTACATACACAGTTGCTAGCGCGCTTATTCCTCCCGCAGCTATCCGTCGCCCGGAGTGTTGACGCGTCAGTCGCGTCGGAGGAATGGAGTTGGGGATGAGATAGGGAGAGATTGGGGGAGGGAAAAGCAAAGGAGAGTCGTCCTCTTCCGTCTCCAGCCCAGTCCAGCTCACCCCTTCCTCCTTCATCACTCCATCCGTGCTCTATCCAATTTACATTCGTGGCGGATGCCGCGTCGTATAGTCCGAAGTTTTTTCTTTCGCACACACAACATTGCACTTTTTCTTTTTCTTCTTCTTCTTCTTCTTCTTCTTTTTCTTTTTCTCCATCTCTTCTTCTCCTCCACTTAACATTCTTCTCCCTCTTTCATTTCTTTTCAAGTTCTTTCTTTACTGCCTGCTCCTCTTCCTCTTCCCCCCTAGCTACACAGTCAAATTTGCAGTTGTTTCATTTCAACTTTTTTACCCCCCCCCCCCATACGCTTCAACTTCACTTCTTTACAAAGAGTATCTTGTTGAAAGTTTTTTCCTATTCTTTCTCCGACTGACTCTATATTTCAAGCAATGTGTGCACTACTGTCTCATTTTACTTGCCCGCATGCACCCTTTCTCTCTCTCTCTCTCTCTCTCTCTCTCTCTCTCTGTTTCTCTTTGATTTAATAAAACCTTCGTCAAAATATTATTCCTTAAAATCAGCGTTTGATAATATTATTATTCAATTTTCACGATACAGACGCGTCTGCGGTCTTTACCATGACGCTGCTCAATATTTTAATATTCTACCGTTTATTATTTATTTGTTTTTTTTAACCTCTTACAAAGTTTGATGTTAACGAATTAAATTTTGTACTTTTTGTAAAAACACTTGATCAGACATTATCATTTGAAAAACTTTGCTATTTCATCAAATTACACGAAGCAGCTTTTTTCTTGTCAATTGATTTGGCTGTAAAACGATAAATAAATATATATTTTGGATTAAAATTGTTTGAAATTAAATTTATGAGAAAATTATTTGAATTTGAATTAACGGTTGGCAATTTGATAACGGTATGAAGCTTTGATAAATGCATGATTAAGCTTTTAATTCGTGGAACACAACATCTATCGATTACTTCTCTCAACATAACCATAAAACGCTAATTACCTCAGTCAACAACTTGCACAACTTTATTTTCCTTCTTTTCCGTACGAGCTATATACGATTTAACTAATTATCGAACGCTCTCAAGCGTAATTCTATTATAAGGTGGCTTTATAATTCCTCCCCTTTCTCTTTATTTCCCTTTTCCAGGCTCGTTTGGCCAAGATTGAAGAAAATCGATAGAAAATCGACAAAGGTGTTATTTTTAGAAGGCTAGTAGCTGCATTGCGAATTTTTCTCACCGAGCCTGAACGAGCTCGCTCTCGCTTAAAAAGCTTTTTTTTTTCTTTCATTTTTTCGACGAATCGGAGCTTAAAATTGCCCGCGGTCGACGTGCCGAAACCGGCTACTTTTCCTAACAACCAGCATACTTGGATTTCGGCGCAGGTTTCGAGAACGACGACTCTTCGTCACGAGCAATCATCCGATCATTTTTCTAGGCGTACGGATTTAGAGCGTAGGGACCGAAAGAAAGGGTTCTGCAGGATCGACGATTTTTTCGGAGCTTTAACGAAAAGAAAAGACCGAGAGGATATATAATTGGAGGATTTGCGCCTGACATATCTCTCCCATCTCCGACAATTTTCAAGCATTTGCCTGCTGCTGCTGATCCATTTTGATGCGTAAAAATCAGGCAAGATGTTCGCGGCGAGCTATTGTGCGTGAGTATAAAGGAGGGAACGAGTCAAAGATGCGCTGAATATCATAGCTGGGAGAGGGAAAGAAGTCAGTCGGAGGAAAGAATTGCCTCGGGGCTCAATGCTTGTGTAAGTAAGGAGGTGTACGTCTACAGGTATAGTTGTGCGCATGCAGTGAAGGAAAGGCAGGAATTGCATTGTAGGCTGAAAACGCTGGGGCGCAGGGCGAGCTGCAGGTCGGAAATGGCTCGATGCCCAGTGCAGTCTTGCGCTGGGGCCAAGGCCTTACGTAAACAAAACGTTTTCACTCGATCTGGCTGCCACGCGCTTAATATCACTTCCCACCCACCCCCTCCCTTCCCTGCTCTACCCCTTTCCTTGATAAGCCTAATGGATAGCGCGACTTTTGTTTCTCTGTCCGGCCGACTGCCTGCCCAATTCGTTCTTATTGGCTTAGCCCAAAGCCCAAAAGCGTATTTGCTCTTTGTGTACACTACCTCTCCCCCCCCCTTCTCTTCTTCCCTCCAGATAACCTATCCCGTTATCGATATTGTGCTTTAGCTTTGAAAACCGAAAAAAACGAAATTGACCAGTTTTCGTATGAATTACCCGTCGATATTGAACAGACGGTAAACATTTCTTTCCCTTTATTTTTTTTATTTTTTTTTTTTGCGAAATTACAAAAGCACTTTGAATTCATCTAGGTATTAGTTCCGTTTTGAAAAATTGCAATTTTTTTACGTACCTCTCTGTTACACATTACACATTTTTAACCGTAAATAAAACGTTTTGCCCATTTCCTAATTAATTCATAAAAATTTTCACGAAATGGCTGAAAGTTAGATCCAAGAAACGTAAAAAAGGGCGTGTTATTAATGGGCAAAAAGATAATTAATAACAGGCTACGAAGTGAATTTTAAGCAATTTCTTTCAAATTACACTCCCGGTTTCATTACAATTTTTTCCACGTGTGCAAATGAAAATGTACATTTAATAAATTTCGCATTAAATTATACATAATTAGTATTTGAATATGACCGAGAACCGCGCGCATATAATCAATAAAATAGACTTTGTCTCCGGCTCTTGGAAAAAAATTCAGTCTAAATTTCGCATCTGCTGAATGCTTGAATGCATATAAAATAATAAAAAGCCCAGGCTTCTCGGTCTGCAGTTTTTCGCGAAGTAAGACACACACACACATATATACACAAAAGAAAAGAAAATAAAAATGTAGCAAGTATATAAATTTATGAAAAATTTCGTGCTGATTTGAAATTCAGTTTTACGTGTGCACCGAGGTCTCTATTCAAAAATTCTCGAACGCGTTTTTTGCTCCTATATTTCATTCCCTCGGCGAGAGCGCGCCAACGCATGTGAAATCGCGGGTGCGATTCTTCTATTTTGAATATTCGACTTGTCAATATCCAGTATCCCTTCGACATTGTGGAAAGCGATACATCTTTGCACGTCTCCCAACGTCCTTTAGCTGCTCGTGGCAATGATAAAACACAGACAGACAGACAAGCACACACACACACACTAGACCACTTAATTATGAAACTAGGATTCACCAAAAGGGGGTTTATATAGCGTAATAGCCTCTCGAGTATTCCATTTCTTTGGCTCTTTAAAGAAACATTTATTTAAGCTTCGGCTTTGAACTTTGAGACTGCGCGTATCCTGTGTCGGTGATTTGTCCACGTTCCGGCCGCACAACGAAAGCTCTTAAAAATTTGAAGACACTACGTGTTTCGCCGTGTCTTAGACTCCCTTCCCCTATCTAAGCTTTGGCACTACCTCACCTACTTTTTTCTTTCTTCATCTACTTCTCTTCCTCTCTCTCTTTATCTCTCTCTCTCTCTCTCTTTATCTCTCTCTCTCTCTTTATCTCTGTCTATTCTCCAAGTCCGTGGCTCGACTTTTTAAACTTACTCCTTCTCAAGCTCAACAGTTTGACACGTCCGCACAAACATTCTGCGTGGAAAAGTGAGCGTACACTCTGACGTTTTCTTCAACCGCAAGATATCTTAAAATCTATTTTTGTGGAACTCGCTTCTTATAAATTTTGCTGCTTTCGGCAAACTTCGACAAAATGCTTTTTCGGACTGTCACAAGTTTTCAAACTTATATATTTTACACTGGCGAGCTTGAATTTTCACGCCAACTAACTTATTATACTGTTTAAAATTCTATTGCAATGAATCACCGGATTAATTTTTTATGCTTAATAATTTAAAGGTTCGACTACATACTACCAAAATGATAATTAATTTTAGATTGTTTAATGTTTTCACTAATAAATTTTATACTAACGTATTCATTCATTTATATATTTATTTATTTTTTACTTGAAATTTTAATATTCATATAGAGACAGAATACAAAACAAAAATCAACACTTTGCGTGGACGGGTGGTAGAAGGATTTTAGACTTTAAAATAAAAATTGCAATAAAAAAGAAAAGCCTTTTTTACGCTAGGAATTCAATTATTTGCAACGTCAGTTAGTTTGAGCGTTATGGAGCCGAGCGCCAGAGCAAGCCCCAAAAACTGTATGTTTTCTTCTGAAACGTTATTTGAAATGAAACCGAGGCTACTCAAGCGAAGTTAGCATTAGTGGCGTTGTGCCACTAATGGAATTTTTAGTTTTTCAAAGGCACGCGCGTCTCTTGTTCTCCCCCTTCCAGCACCTTCCCCGCAGCAGCAGCGGCTGGCTGTCGGCTTCCTTTTCCGCTTCGATGACCCAACCTGCTCAGCAAATACGCAATGCAATTAGCCACTTTCTGATTCGATATTTATTAGGTAGCGGGCGTTTGCACGGCTATAGCTAAGTAAGCGCTCACGAACTAGTCTGCCCCGTCGGCGAAACTTCGACAGCCGCGTCCTTGCAGCATAGGCAAGTTTTCCCGAGGCGGATACCCCTTTCCCGTCTCTTCGCCAAGCCAAACTCCTTCTATTCCGCCTGCCAGCAGGCCCGCATGAAAAGCATGATCGACATCCCAGGCAATTCCGCACCGCAGACGAGGTCCTCCCGCCTCTTCCGCCCCCGCTCTTACCAAACTGGCGCTAGCCGCAGAGCAGCAGCAGCCGTTTGAACACTACCGGCGCTTAACTAAGCCACGACCGCAGCCTCGCGACTCCATGTCTCTCCATAGTCTCTCGGGGTGCTTCTAATGTCCGCGCTGCCCTTCGGCAAACAGCTTCGCAAGAGTCAATTGCCGCGCGTACCAACGCTCCACGACGTCACGCTCTGGGTCGACATGTAGTATAACGTACACGTGAAGTCGGAAAAAGCCCGGGAAAAGGTGGAGCGGCAGGTTCGAGAGCAGACGCGTCGGCTTATGCGTTTCTCCCTTTCACCCGTGCTTCCTGCTTCTTTTGGTTCTCGCTCTCTTCTCACGGAGCAGAGCCAAATGGAGCTTTGACGTGAAAATTTTATATCCAATCAAGGCCGTGCAAAAGATAAAAGCACCGACGCTGGTGTGCTATTCTCTCGCTCTCGGTAAAAGCTCAGAGCTTCAGAGCAGGCACAGAGAAGTGTGTGGGTGCGTCTGCGTGTCTGTCTGTCTCAGACAAGCTCGGCCCAGAGGAGCTGAGCTGCCGAGGCGCAGCTCCTCGAGACATGCAGTAAGAGGCAGCAACAGCAGCAGCATCAGGGGTGGCGGTGGCAGCACGTAGTAGAGCCAAGAGAGCCGGCCGATAGTGCCGCCGCCGCTGCCCGGGGGAATAGTAGATGCGATGCGAGCGCGGTCATGAACCCCCCCGCGGCCGGGGTGGGCCCAGCATCAGCAGCAGTAGTACCTGCAGTCACAGCGCTCGCACTCCCCGAGCCGCCGCGTCCAGTCGTCGTCCCCTGCTGCCAGTGGCCTCCGCCGCCGCTGCCAGCGGCCTTGCAGCACCAGCCACAGCTACGCATCCTCAGGCCCCAGCTCCTCCCGACATGTCGAGTCTGTCTCAGGCCGGTGCTGCTTCAGCATCCACAGCTGCAGCAGCAGCAATATTACTTTGCCACGAGTGGCTTCGCCTCGTGCAATCGGCTCTCGAGACTCGATTGGCACCACTGGGCCGGGCCCCAGCAGCTACAGTACTTCACCCACCCGCTGCCGAGCCACCGAGTGGCCAGAAGCAGCCTCTCGCTGAGCGGCTCGCCGCCGCGACGTGCACAACGCGACTTGTCACCCGGCTCGCGCTCGCTCGGTCGACGATCACCTGGTGCCGGGCATCGGGGCCGCTCCTCCACTCCCGGCCTGAGTGCCTCCAGCAGCAAGCCACCTCCCCAGCCCGAGCGCTGGATTGGCGAAGAGACCAAGCGTGCGCTGCCCAGGCACGTTTACAAGTACTATCTCACCCAGACGCGAGAGCATCGCCGGCAGAATCTCCAGGTAAATCTTCTCTAGCGATATTGTTTTATCGAGCGAGCTACTTCTTCATTAAAACGAGCAACATTAATTAAAAAATGAGAGTAAAATTAAAGTTTGTGTGACGTTGCAATGCGAATAAGTAGTGTGTAAGTAGAAACGGTCGGCTATGGTCAGACACGGAATGATTTACAAAAAATTATGATTATGAACGTTAACGAGCAGTAATTTTGAAAATCATTGAAATCATAGTTGTCATTGTAACTACTAATTTTATTCATCACTCAATATAAATATTTATTTTTCGTCGTAAATTAATAGCAACCCTGCAGCGATGTACTTTTAATAAAATACATCAGCGAGGTTGACAGTTTTATGAAAATTATGAAGTTTGAACAAAATGTCTATAACAATGTATTGTCTCTAGCGTAATTTAATATTAAACATTTATGTTGTTCAAGATAAGGTGTATGAAACAGCTGTATTACATTTTTATTGGTATTAATTTTATTTACAAGTAATTTGTATTTTAATCAAAATGGTAGAGAAAATAATAGCTTAGATTTTATTTAAAAAATAATAAACGAAAATCTCTCGCAGCTATCTCTTTGGCTAAATTAAAAACTTCTGTTCCATCTTTTTGTCTTTTAACTTCTTTCATCTTTTAAAATGATCTTTTGTCTTTTACCTTCCATTCTTTTTCAATTTTTTTTTTTTCAGCTACATAATTCTTGGTGTACCAACAGTGTACATCATTTTTACCGCAAATCACTTAGAAACAGTATATGAGGCTATACTTTTCAGTCTTAAATATTTAACGCATTTGCAAACTGGTGAAGAGATATTTTAATATTTCGATACAACGTGTACATTTACTTATAAAAAATAAAGTAGTTCTGAACAATGTAAACATTAAATTACATAATTTGATAAATGTTGAAAGAACATTTATTGAACTTTTCATTTTTAATTCTTTTTTATATTTTTTTTTCTTTTTTACAAATTGAGCTTTGATTAATTTTAAAAATCGTATTCATCGAAAGATTCTGATGATTTTAAACTGTGCATTCATTCTGTTAATCAAGAATATAACTGTATTTATATTCCCTCTGGAATATTTTATTACGTTTACTTTATTTTCATATATATTCAAAATGTAGAGAACATTTTAGTTAGCTTTAGAATAAAAATTTAAAAATTATATTTTTTTCTTAGTAAATTTTAAAAATATTAAAAAATTTGAAAAAGATGTAAAGTGGAAAGTTTAAAAATTTAGAATTGAATACAGATATTTTTACGTAATATTTAAAGAATAATAACTACAACAACAGAAATTGAGTGATATAGCGTTGTGAGCTTTGATTATTGGCTTTTCCAGCAATTTCTTACACATTTTGTAACGCTATTTGACGATAATATGAACAAAAGTTTTTTCATTTTGTTGCGCTCAAGCACTCTACTTTCAACTAGTTATTCTAGTTTGAAGCTCATCATCATCCTAGACGGAAAGTGTTCCAAATAAATGCGAATTGAAAACTTTAAAGTGCAATTTCAGATCCATGGGCGTGACCGATATTTTTTTTCGCGAGACGTTCGCTTACGAAAAAATTGATTTTTAAAACCTTTTTTCCATTTGGATTAATTACATCATAGCACTACCCTCCAATTAAAGATTTCATTCGAATATTAGTTAACTCATCAGGCTGTTTGCTATGCTTGTGAATCACGAGAAATCATAGGGTGAACGGAAATTATACCCACCAGTATAATGAATGGTTTACTTTGATGAATGAGCACAGGAAAGCTGAAATTTAAAGTCTCTTCGATTAATTATTGTTACATTTGCAAATAAACCCATAAATTTTATTTCGCAGTTTTGAACTTTATTAATTGCAATGTAAAGTTACCCTCGAACCTTCCGAACTTCACTAATTTTATTCACCTACATATTAAAATTTATTAATTCGTTTATATCCTATAATTATTATTATTAATGCTTCACTGTCAATGTAAAAATAAAATGTTATACTTTAACATGCCGGTTTTCTACACATACCTAAACTGATTCTGAACAACATTGATGCTGCAATAACACAATGTCCGGAAATGCAAAATATGCATATTTAATTTACGAGATAAACTTGCCGCGAATAATAATTAGCTCTTAGATTCAAGATATTACTCTAACAAATACGTCAGGCTTCGACCATTTGCATAGAAAGTGTAAAATTCAAATTAAAGTGCAATCTTAAAAGTTCGGAAAATCAACCGAAAGCCATTGCAAGATTTATTATTTTCTTTTCGTGACGTGTACCATGAATCTTTGCTTTTTCGCGATATAAAATTTTAAATGAAAAAGCTGTAATTTTTTTAATTATCTAAAGCAAATTTTTTATTTAACAAAACAAACAAGCGTGTTTTACTATATTTTTTAAGTTTACTTCATCGGTTCTTTCAATACTACAAGATTAATGTAACATTTGAATACTTTAAGATTCGAAATTTAAATGGAATAAAAAATAATTTGCATAAAGTTGAAAGAAGATTGCGGCAGAAAAAAAGGGAGAGGCTTTCTAGGCATTTATTTAAAAGACATTTTTACCTTCTATAGGCGTCGTCGCACTTGGTAAAAGAAAAATTTAACGAATCTTTTTCGTAATTATTCAAATTAAAGTATTCTCGAGAACTCAACTGTCTTTACTCCTCGTTAAAAAGGCAAAAAAGAAGAAAAAGAGTATACATACATCCGCAGTGCAAGTTTAGATCTTGAAGACGGTGAAAAATACGTTGAATAAATAAGAGTCTCGCGCTCGCTTAAAGTTGTCAGAATCACGTTTTAATGCTCGAACGTAAAATACTTTGTATGCCCGGCTCGAGGATATTCCTTTCTAAAAGCAAGAGAGGAGAGCTTCCTCTAAAAGTGTCTCCTTGCTTTCGCCAGCAGTCACGGACACTAAGCTACAACCAATCTTTCTCCCTCCTCTCTCTTTCTTTTTTAATGCATGCTCCTGCAAGGTAATACGAATAGATTCGCTTTCTCAAAATATATATATATATATTTAAGCGAACCTGCCGCAGCATCCCGATGCGTAAGTTATTTCCGACGATTTTTCGCTGAAAATTCACGGGCTAACGAAAGGGATTGGTAAAAAGCGAGGACAGAACGGCGTCTAGTCGAATATGTATCACCGGATACGAGTTATTCAGAAGTAGACAGTGTTTTTTTGGGTCTGAGGTGGTGGATAATATTTTCGCGCGCAAAAGCAGCTTCGCACCGGGGCTTATTGATCAGCGCACCTATCTCTTTCTCTCTTAGAGCCCCTAGCTCTTAGGTTCTCTTGCTAGCTCCCTGCATATGGGCACGTTTCGCATCTTCCAGCTCTCTCTCTCTCTCTCTCTCTCTCTCTCTTTCTCTTTCTCGTGGCTTCACGTGCCAAGACACTTTGGCCAAGTAGACGAGGTGATCTCTCAAAAGCAGCTCTGGCAGCCGAGTCTTCTCTCTCTCTCTCTCTCTCTCTTATTCTCGTCCTCGGTTTCCGGCCCAGCCACGTCGACGTGACATCTCGAAGGGCCTTTACTTTCCCTTGGCGCTCATCTGGGAATTATTGATCTCGTTGCGACGACGACGACGACGACGACGACGACGACGACAAGGTTGACTCGAGCTTGCTCAGCTACTTTCTCACCATATCCCAGTCTTCGCAGACTCTTAAATTGTCGTTTCGAGCAATAGTGGTAAATAGTCACCGAGCTGCTCCAGTGAACGCGTAGATAATAACAGTAGGCCCATACGGAGGAAAGCTTGGTTGTTAAACTTTCCTGAAAGCCACGGGAATATTACTGTATGTGATATAAATTCCCTTGCTCGCTGTTTGTTTGTGTTTATGTTCGTGGGTGTGCGTGTGTTTCTCCTACACAATCTTTGTCTGTCTAGAGCTGACCCTTAACTCTATCTCTCCATCACGCCTCTCTCAACTTTCTCTCTCTCTCTCTCTCTCTCTCTTTTCTTTACTTCTCTTGCTTTTTTATTCTTTTACTTTCTTATCCTCAGGTGTACACGTGCGCGCTGCTCGTATCAATTAAGGAAAAGAAAAAGAAGAATAAAAAGTTCGCGTAAAACAATCGCGAGATATAACCTTGGCCCCGCAATCTCGGGGATCCTTAATAACTTCACTCGGTTTTACTTTACAATTTTTTATTTCTCTCTCTCTCTCTCTCTCTCTCTCTCTCTCTCTCTCTCTCATTCCTTCTGACTGCGACACTCGAGACGAATCCTCGCTCGAATTCTGTGTGCTGCACTACTTTCGGCTGCTGCTTGCCCTCGGGGCTCTCGGTGACACGCTTGCCCTTTCTCCCCCTTCACCCTCCACTCTCCTCTTGTCCTCGCCCCTCCAGCTGCTTCAGCGTATCCTATACAGAAGAAGCAAACCTGTGCGCACAAAAAATCATGCCAGCTTCCGTATACGCCTGTTCCTACCCCCGTCTATCCCTTCTTCGGCTTCTAAGTTCTCTCTATGCTGGCTGGCTGGCTGGTTGGCTTGCTCTCATGAAAAATCGATGCTTCGTTTTTCATTCACCCGGTAATCCACTGCGGACGGCATGCATATCCCACGCCTGTCCTTGCGCTTGGCTTCCCTTATTCATCGACGTACGTCACGACACATTCTCTTCTTCCTTTTCCCCTTATCCAAGAGTCATCTTCCCCCCCCCCCCCTTATCCGAGAGCTGTTACGTATCCATTCTTTCACCTTTCTCCTCCTCCTCCTCTTCTTCTTCTTCTCCGTAGTTGCGGCTTTACGTAGTTCTTCTATTTTTCACCTCACGTCGACACGTGGAAAAATTAATTTTATCGTTCTTTAGCATCGATCCGCGATTGCTACGTACAAGATCTAATGCTACTGGCTTACTCTTGTGAATTAAACAGCACCTACTACATTATGTTTATCTTACCCATATCTATTTTAATTTACTTTTTATTCTTTCTATTTTTTTTATTTTTAAAATTGAAAAAACTGCCAAATCTGTGCATGGAAAAAAAATAAAAAAATAAAAAAATCAAAAAAAACGAAAATGAGAAAAAAACCCGGGGCTGTGTGACGTAGAGAGGGCAGACAAGCCGCTATCCAGAGTAAAACAAGAGAAAAGCCAACAACGCACAAACAGCTATATATATACTCACACACAGTACGAAGCAAGAGCGAGTCTGACAATATGAGAGAGATAGAGAGAGAAAAAGAAAAAAGAAAAGCTCGACTTGGCTCCAGAAAAAATGGCGTGGATTTGGAATATTCGCGTATTCGCGTAGGCAAAGTTCCATGTATCCACACTTTATGGCTTATCTTTTTTCTTTTTTCTCTTCCTCTCTTAGAATCTCTCTTTCTCTCTCTTATATGAAAAGTCGAACAACATGGGAGCATGAGTAGTTTGACTGGATACTCTTTGGAGCTATTCACGCGCATCTTTATGATCGAAATTTTTGCGCGAACCGGGCCAGAGGAAAAGAGACTAAAAGAAGGAAAGGGAGAATGCGATGTTAGGGGGGAAGGGGGGTGGGTGGTGGATGTAGCGTGTATGGATATGGGTGGTCTAGGTATAGGAAAACTACGGCGAGGACGGGAACGTACGTGCGATGCGCAGAAAGCTCGAGTGCCGTCACCACCGCGGATGATGGTGGCGTTGCTGCTGCTAATACTGCTGTAGCGGCGCGTGCGGTCCAGTGCGATAGAGAGAGGCAAGGAAGTGAGAGAGGAGGAGGAGGAGGAGGAGGATGATGTAGCCTGCAACGCGAGAGAGCCCGAACAAGCCCGAACTCCTAGCCAGGGGACGCTCGGCTGCCAGTGGGGGTGCTCTAGCATTGCGTGGAGCGAGTGCGCGGTGGTGGCAGCAACGACGGCAGTCGAGGCCATGCGAGGCCGCTCCGGCTCAGTGCTCGAGGAGCGCGGTCACGCGATGAGTCGCGCTCGTCGTCATCGCGCTCCCAAAGCTTTCGGCTGTCGCGTCGTTGTCCTCTCCGTCGTTTTTCCGTGTGCGAGACTTGCGTAGCGAAGTCAGTGGTAGTAGTGCTAGTAGTAGTAGCAGTCGTAGTAGCAATAGCAGTAGTAATAGTCAGCGTATAGTCAGACTTCGGACTGCGCGCTTATTTCATCTCGCTGCAGGCCCGACAGAGTATAGCTTGCTCGTTTTCAGAATTAATTAGCAGCCTGCTGTTGCTGCTCAAACTTATTGAAAATAACCTTCACGAGGTATCGATTCTCGGCAACAGCCGCGCGTGCTCGCGAGAACTCGTGTACCGCGTACAGTTGTACGTTGCAGTAGTAACAGAAACGGCAGTAATAGCAGCAGCAACAGCAGTAGTAACAGAAGCAGGAGGAAGATTATAAAAAAGAAGAGAGAGCTGCAAGAGGAGTTGGCCGATGAGGAGAAGGAGGGCAGATATATTGGGCCAGCGGCGCCTTGGCAGGAGCCGAGTGCAAGCATGGCGCCGGACAGGGCCCCCTGGCACTAGCGCGGCCCCTGGGAGCCGAGATAACATCATTGCATCAGCAGGAGCATGAGTGGCTACGGCAGTAGCCCCGGCGGCAGCGGCTACCCCGCGTGTCAGCAGCAGCAGCAGGTGCCCAGCCAGGCTGCCCCACCGCCCCTCGGTCGCTGCTGGGACCGACAGTGCCGATCCGCGGATCTGCCGGTCATGCGGTCCATCGAGCTGCATCAGGCCTTGCCGATGGGAGGGGGGGTCGCCGGGGGGCACGAGCACAGCTGCATCCGCTCGGCCGAGAGCCTGCGCTCCGTCGACTCGATGAGATCGATGGACTCGGTGCTGCGCCAGCCCGGCATGGAGTCCTTCGAGTCCGTGCGGGGCCTCGGCATGGAGTCCCATCAGTCTCGCTCGGTCGAGTCGATCCGCTCGATTGAGCAGCAGCAGCAGCAGGCTGGGCCGCGCTCGTCGGACATGCTGCCGGGCATGATCGGCAGCGGCGCGGGAGCAGCCGGCAGCCACGGGGGCAGCATGCGCAACCTCGACCAGTACGCGATGCGGCCGCTCGAGAGGCCCTGCCGGCTCATGGACTACGCTGCAGCCACGGCCCAGTTCCACGAGCACTGCCACGGCCACCACGGCCATGGCTGCGGCCACCACTCGGTCGAGCACGTGCACCGGCCGATGATGATCGAGCAACAGCAGCAGCAGCAGTCCTCCGTTGGCTGCAGACCTCTCGAGCCCGCGCTCCGACCGATCGGTCACTCCTGCAGGTCGCTGGATTGTGCGCCTCGGCCTCTGCCGCTCGACAGCGTGATCTACGGGCCGCACACCCATCCGCCGATCTTACCCGCCGAGAGTCCCTACCGGCTCACCTGCCCGGTCCACAGTCCCTTTCGCTATCGGCCTTTGGACTACCATGGGACTCATCAGGTAGATTGACAGATGTATACATATATACCTAATACTATCATAAATAAGCTTTCATCCTCCATCCTTTTCATCCATCAGCCTCTAACTTATTCCTTGCTTGCTTGC
Source organism: Leptomastidea abnormis (assembly GCA_030522805.1). Lineage (NCBI taxonomy): Eukaryota > Metazoa > Arthropoda > Insecta > Hymenoptera > Encyrtidae > Leptomastidea > Leptomastidea abnormis. Next base: position 54,161 of record JAPYZE010000100.1, read on the forward strand.
GGTTTATGAACGCTCGCTCGTTCGCTTTACAAAGTAAACAGAGCGGCTGGCTCTGTTGGTTTATCATTGCAAGGGCTACTTGACCTCGAACGTATTAGCATACGGACGACTGTACTTTGTGATCTCTTGCGGCCTTCATCGAGAAGTGCCTATATAGACAGCTTTTCTCTCTCTCTCTCTCTCTCTCTTCCTTTCTCTCATCTCTGCGGTCACGAACGAGAGCTTCTTAGCTCGACTCTCTGTTTCGCCAAACTCCTCCCTGTTGATTCATGTTTTAGTGCAGATTTCAAAGTTTCACGATATAAGGTGCACGTGCATGTGAGCATGTTTGAATGTTTGAATGTGTGTGTGTGTGTGTGTTCATGGGTTTTCATTTATGTGAGCGTACTACTGAGAGCAGTAAAGAAAAATTCGGTAGACTGCTTGCAGAAACTGCTCGTGGAAAACGCTGAGAAAGCACTTAGAAACCTTACCAAAGGACTGTTTCTTGAACAAAAAAAAATAAAAAAATTTTATTTGCCTCCGTAAAATGAAAGGCTCGGCAAACAAACACTTTGATTTTTCTTTTATTTCGCTCTTTGTATGCCTTTCTCTACTCGACTCTCCTCCTTTTTCTCTCTTTTAGGATTCTATTTATCTAAGTTTGAGTTTCTTTTCTATTCCCCTTGCTATTTGTGTGCCAACACGTATACGTGCTTGTACATTATTTTTTACTTTATTTACTATTGATATAATTCTTCGTTGCCTTTATAAATTCGTTATTCAAATGAAACAAAATCATTTTTATTGTTATTTTATTTTCCAATTTTGAATTTTACTATTACATTATCTCTCCTCTCTTTTTTTCCCTATCTTTTATGTAAATGTATTTGATAAAAAACATTAAATATATCGCCATTCCAAAGAAATATTTTAAAACTATTTTTCTTGAATAAAAAAAAAATTCTTTAATAGCAGTAAATTTGTGAAAAGTTGTTTATAGTTTTTATTAGGGAAAGTGCAGCTTGCATCTTTTTTTTTTTTTTATCTAATTTGCACATCATGAAGATCAATGAGCATTGAGAGAAACGCGCCAATGAACGCCCATGAGAGAACGTGCTAATTCAATGAAAAAAGGAAAAATAAAAAAAGGTAAAAGTAAAAATGAAAAACAAGCAGACGTTCGCTCGTGCTCGCATGTACAAAGGTTAGCATTAGAAGATGACGAATAAATCGATTCGTCGATGCAGCAGGAGCAGCGTATGCAATGCTTGAAAAGTTGCATCAAAAAGAAGAGTAAGCTATAGTGGCTCTTTTTTATCCCGTGGCTGCATGCCACTACTGTTACTGCTGCTGCAGCTGCTGCTGCTGCTACGCGCTATCTAAACGCGCACGAGACTACGGCACATGCACTGCCATCACCACTAGCATAATACATTACACAGACGCATCCTCGACATAGCGCGGTGAACCAAAGTTTCGCTGGGCAAAATAACGAGAATAGAAGTGAACGTATGTGTTTGCGTATGTATGTGGCTGCATGAAAGAGTGCGCCCGTGCGCGCGTGTCCACTCATTACCGGATGTGAAGCTGCGATAACTAATGGCTCCCCGACCCCCCTTGCGAGAGAGCGCCAACAGCGCTGCAGTTTAGATTAATGCTCAACAGCCCCGAGCTTTTCGCATATCACCCACGCTACCCATCCTCCCTCCCACCCTCCGCCTCTCTACCGCTCTTCCTGTGCGCGTGTCTAGTAATAAGCGCGTGTAAGAATAATGGCGGCGTACAATCGTGCATGAGCGTTGCAGGGCCACTCCGTGCTGTCAAAACTGCCGGTATAGCTGAGGAGACTCGTCTCTTCCACCTGCTCTCGCTGCTGCACCAAAATCGAAAAATCTGGGGCTGCCAGGTAGGTGGAGGAGGAGGAGGAGCTGGAGCAGCCGGATTTGCATGACGGAGGCCGGTCGCAAGCGCGTGCCTTCATTATTCACGGGGCTGCGGTCGTTGTTGCTGCTGGTGTTCGCCGAGCGCTCTCTTCTTCAATGGAATACATTAGCATCACGGGCCCGAAGTGTAAACGAAGCCTCGCAACGCGCGTATATATACAGACACCTCCCCCTCCTCCTCCTAGTGCTGCCTCGAGCTTATTGCAAGCATCACGAGCCACCTCCCTTTCGGTACTTGGTGTTGTTACCTCTCCCTCCCTCTCTCTCTATTTCTTTCACGCTACGTGCTGGCCTGGAAAATTGCGGGACTCTGTTGGGAAAAGTTGTAATTCTACTTGCTTGCGGCTACAAAAGTACTGTGTTCGAGCCCTTTGAGTCCACACGGATAAATTATCAAACCTACGCTTGCGAGCCAAACCTAAGATTATTCACAGACACAGACTCTCCCATTCTCTCTCTCTCTCTCTCTCTCTTTCTCTCTCAAGCAAATTGCATCAAAACTCGCACAGCTAAAGTGCAGAGAATCGGATTTCCTTTGCGGCTGGTCTCCCCCCTGTCTACCTCCCACCCCCCTCGCGGAGGATACATAACTCAGAGAGCTGGGGAGGATGAGGCACGGGACCGCGTTTCCCATTGTCTGGGGGAATATGCGCGCACCTCGGCGAATCAAAACTTAGTGTGTATGTAGCTTTGCTAGCTTCGCTGAAAGGGAGAGGATGAGACGGAGTTGATGAAAGCTAGCAGCTAGAGCCTCCAAACTTTTGCCTGCTTTTCTATATTTCAAACTCACCACTGTATAAGGTACTGCTGTTGCTGCTGCTGTGCTAGCCGTGTTTTAATAATTAATGGCCCCACCAGGATACACTACGCCCTTGAATCGATGAACTCGATTTCATTTCCCTCTTTTTTTTTTTTATTTTATCGAAAGCTCGCTTCGTTAATGCTGCAGTGGTTACGCACTTTGGGTATATAAGGAAAACTACTGCAATTAAATTTACAATTAAATTTGCTAATTGATTTTATAGAGGCTTCCCCGTTTTTATATAGTATCGCAATTTTGAAAATTAATTAAAGTTATTTGGCAAATGATTTCGTTACTCGCAAAATGAAAATAAAGCGTTCCGATTCAGACTCATCCAAGAGAATTCAATTCTCTCTACTCAAAATATCACGTTTTTTTGATTGTTTTTTTTTCTCTTAAGAAAAAAAAATAAACTTTATATTTTGACCGTATGTAGTACAATAAATTCAAATAAAGCAACATTGCAAACTTGAAATTTATACAAAGTTTCATATGTACAGCAGGAACAGCAGTAGCATCAGCAGTAGCATCAGCAGTAGTCGCGTGTGCATTATATACGTATAGGAATGACGTGACGCGCGCGGTAAACAACAACAACAACAACAGCAACAACAAACTTTTATCCACCAGGGAGCTGTTTTTATCTCTTCAAACACATAATGTAACGTGTACTCAAATTAATGCGCCCTTTTCAATTTCTAGAATGCGCTCATAATTCAAGCATTTGTAGCTTTCTTTCTCTCTCTCTTCTCTCAGGAAATTTTCAATATTTACGCGCTTACGTTTTCGAGGAAAAATTGCTGTGCGATGAATCATTACGAATTTATTTGTTTTCCTTGGCGATACACACACAGACACATATATATATATATATATATATATTCATAATGTGTATACGACGTATAGGTAGAGCTGTACGTAAAGGGCGCAGATCGAGAAAGTAAATTTAATAGATAATCGATAAGACGCTGTGCGCGCTACAAGAATGACCTCGTTCGAGCAAAAATTGTTTTTTGATGCACACTCACATACACCCCCAACATCGCTACGGCAATCGCCGCCACACTCTATATCCGCGAGAAATGAGAAGCGGTTATTTCCAATTCTATTACGAGCAAAGTCTATTGCGAAGCTCATTGCAACATATGGGCTGGAAAAAGTTTTAAGAGAGGGAGAGAGTCGACAAGCAGCCGTGGATGGGCTGCTTCTGCTGCGGTACATGCACTTAAAATTAGATACAGCAGAGAGTTCATAAGCCGGCCAAGAGTAAGAGTAGGAGGAGGAGGAGGAGATGAAAAGAGGCGGAAAGAGAAGTAGAATGGGTAAAGCTCTTGTTTGCCGAGCAGGAACTTTGTCACTTTTAGTTGTAAAAATCTTTACGAGCGGAATAATCGCGGAGTCGCGAGAGCTTTGTAAATTCCGACTTCGAAAAGTGGAGTTTGAGGAACTTTGGGCTGAGCTAGCTTGCTTACTTGCTCGACACATACACATCGAGTATGGGAGAACTGGAGGAGGAGGAGGGAAAGCAGAGAACGCGTACAGTGCTTATGTTGTGCCAGCATTGTCGCGAGCGGGCGAGCAAGCAGCGCAGGCGGGCAGCTCCCTGAGGATACGAGGCGACGCGGCGCACCGTAATTTAGCCGGATCATATTCCATCAGCGAACTAATGGGGTCATTAAATAGCACTGTGTCGCATTAATTAGAGAAAACGTCGAGGCTTTCATGACTATCGCCAAGTGGCCTGGCCAACCCCCACCCCCACCCCCCCTCTTCCTCCCCCATTTCCGATGCTCCGCTGGTCCTCGCGCAACTCACTCGCAAACCGGAGTATCGACTGCTCCGTTTCCTCTGCGTTCTACCCCAGCTCTCCCCTCCTCTCACTCTCCACTCCTCGTCAATCCCGCACTGCAAGGACACGCTCGGCTCATCGACAGAAAATCGTTACTCCCGCGCCTCCCGCCAGGATCAGCCTGCGAATTAATAAGCCGTGCCGTCGCTCCCTATCCGTGCCAACCTCCCTCCTCTTCTCGTTCTATTCCACCTGCTCACGCCGCCTGCCTGCCTCCGGACTCACAGCCACTGCCGCTGCCACTGCTGTCACGAGTTGGGACGACATATGGATGTGGAGGATTTTCGATAAAACTTTTCTATTTTTTTTAAGAACGACGTTTCTCGCTTCTCTCGATGGGAGAAAAGTATTTTCTCACGTGGGGACAAATATTGTATGAGCAAACATCCACGCTCGTCTCTGCGTATGTATGCGTGCTTGTGCATGTGTACGTACACATCATACGTGGAAGAGAAATATGCTTTAATCGTTAGATAAGTACTAAGCCGACTTTCACAAAAGTCACTATCTTTTATTTTTAACGCTTCTCGGAATAAATAACATTTGTATACTGCCTATGTTACTGTTCAAACATTTTTTTTTTTTTTCACAAATACATAATTTGATATCACAAAAACAAGATACTATTTTAACAGCAATAAAAATAATCTACAATTTCTAAAGAACATGATACGAATCTTTTTTGAAAATTTTATGCATATATTCATGTATTTTTTATTTATTTATTTTTTATTTATTTATAAAAATACACAATTGCTTTTATTTTTATCTGAAAGATATATACGTTAAGCTGAATATATTTATATCTTGTAAAATACAAATGAAGGGTGATTTTTACTTGAATTTATGTAACACACGGTCTGCCACAAAAGCTTTTGTACGACTACAACTTCGAGTATATAGGCCTGGCTGACATCCAATATCTATGTATAATATATATATTATGTATATATAAAAGAATAAATGATTTAAAAAAAAAGTTTGATGCATTTCTGTAACGATATTTACAGAAATATGTATTCTCTTTGTATTTTAATCTTCAAATTTAGATCAAATTTATTATGACTTTCTCTGTCGTTGTATGCTATACATCAAAAAATTTAAATTTTTTATGACTTGTTCTAAAAATTCAAAGATTAAGAATTAATTTATTAAAATGTTGAATTTAAAATTGCATACAGCTAGAGCTTGAAAATTAAAAAGGGAATTTTTAGTACTAAGCATGTATTTTATTTACAGAAAATTTTTGTTCAAGTAAAGTTTGTGTACATTTTTAAAGCTTCGTAGCAGAAAAATACGAAATCATAGGTCAACCTGAGAAAAGTTAATGAAACTAGATTTTTTTCGAAATATCGAACTAGTTCCTGTTTCAATCCCTCTTTTCATTTAATTTAGTCAGATAGTTTCAACAATGCGTCTTTTTAGACTTTCGAAACATTGTTAAAGTTTTCATGACATGGCACAGGAAAAGCTTTTGACAATTTCAACATTCACAATCCAACCACATACATGTGTACAGCTAATGGTTTAGCTCGAACTGTAAAATAGAATGTTACGAGACAAAAAAAAAAAAACCCAATGTGCCTAGAGAAAATGCTGAAGCTTGGCAAAGCTCAAGCCTTTTAAAACTTTTCTTGGCCTGGAGGCAAAGAATTTAGTTTTCAAATAGCTTTCAAAAATTTTGCCAACAAAGCATGCTTTGGCAACCATCAATGAACGTAATTATTTTAATTTTTTCTGAATAAAATCAGATTAAAGGTACGTTTACTACCATTTTTCTGGTACCTCACACAAACCAAGTGCTTTAACATTTTTTTTCTCTCTTTATTTTTTTAAACTTAAATTAAATTAATTAGATTTCTCTTCATATTTGAAATTTTTAATAAACCAAACAAAAAGTTGCAAACATTATTTTTTAAAATTATATTCAATACCTTTGCAGTTGCAAAAAATCATATAAATTTTTTTTAATAAAACTTTTTGAACAGTATATTACCAAACTTTTAATTGAATATGCGCAAAAATTCTAGCAAGAATGTATCAAAATAGCTATCTTGCCAGAGAAAAAAGTTTCTCCTGCTTCATCTGTATCGTCATCTTAATGTTTAATAATACTTTGCAGCTACTGTTTGTAGACTAGAGTATAAATTGCAGTCCTTTTGGAATAAAAATAAAAAATTGAAAAAAAAGAATAGAAAGAAAAGAGAAAAAATGAACTCTCGTAAGGAATTTAATTATCACAGTAAGTATACCGCCGAGACGCGTCATACGTATACCCGGGAAATATCGATAGCGCGCCGAGGAAACTTTCTCGGGAAAGGTGGGAGGGCAATGATCATGCGTTGGTGCGAACAAAGCTACTCTTACAATCAATCATCCGTCTAGCCAGAAAAGCGAAAAATTTTCCATTATCGTTCTGCTCATTAAGTTCGGCGGTGGAGGCGGTAAAACGCTGCTGCGGCAGCGGCGACGGTGGTCAAGGGGGGGCTGGAGACGGAGGCAGGGAAACGTAGGAACCGCGTCGGCAGTGGCAAGCACGTGTAATGAAATTGCCGCGGGCCGGGCTCGTCTCGGCAAGGGAGCAGAGTGGCAGGCAGGGTGGAGGAGGAGGAGGCAGGGGAGGTGTGGCTGGGTGGCTTAATCGGGACGCCTTGGCCGGCCAGCCCGGCGGTGGCATGCCATTTATCCCGCCGGGACATTCTCCGATACCGCGAGAGCCTCCGGAATATCGAGTCGAGTCTTGCGACGATGCCGGCCAGCTTAGCGGAGCAGCATATTATGGGAGGCCCGTGTGGTCGGAGAAGCTGCGTGCTACCTCTCTACTGCTGCTGCTGCCTCTTGCCTTCTCGCCTGCCTCTCGCTCCCTCCGACGCGCGGATCCGCTCGAGCCCTGAATGGCAAGGTCGATCAATAAACCACCGGGGCTTTCTTGCTAGCTTCGGCTGAGGCCTATTATTGCAGCGGCTTCTTTCGCTGTTCCGATATTCGGCGGAAGAAGCTTTACAGCCATTACTCCCGCCTTCGGCTTCGGCTGAGCTAGTGTATGAAGGATTGCCCATTTCGACGGCGCTTTCACATATTTACGCGAATACCACCCTATCATTTGTGATTTAAATCAACGAGGTCACTCTCTCTCTCTCTCTCTCTCTCTCTCCCTCCCCCTCTTTCTCTTTCCTTTTGATTGCTCGCTTACTTCGACATTTACATCTTGTCGACTCGTATTTCCAGCTTTCTTTTCTATTGAGAGGCTTAAACTTTCTCTCTTCTTGTTAGCCTTTGTGACTTTAAAACTATAAAGCTGTTCTTTTTTATTTTTTCCAGAATATTATCAGGTAACGACACTGGTCTTCTGGGTTAAGTGTACTTCAAAAGCTTTAATAATTTAAAACATTGTTATTATTATTATTATAATTTTTTTTTCTTGCTCACATTTTTTAAGCGCATTTTGACAATGCATATCGTGAACAGAAAGTTGGAAAATAAAGGAGCAGAGTTATATCGTTTCTTATTCAAGCAGATAAACAAGCGTGAGAAAGAAAAACGAAACTTCAGGGGGAAGGGAAAAAAGCATTTACGGGACATTCTCACTTTATGAATGCGATTATTCTACGGAAAAAGTTGGAGTATTTGTGAAATAGCTTGAAAATAAATGCACTTGCAGAAGACAATCTAGAAAACAGTTAATGAATACCGGGAACACAGTAGCTAGTCAAATCGTCGTTCTTAATTATATGCATTAGTGTCTCTATTATAAAAAATACGTCAACTTTATTTAATGCTTGGCCGCATAAGAATACGTTGAATTAAAAATTATTTAATTTTAGTTGAAGTTATAGTGATTACTTTAGTCGTGTATTAATTTTAAAAATACTTATGAAAACAACAATTTGATTTATGACGCAAAAACTTTTTTAATCAAAATTAATGATCAATGTAGTTTGTCGATATCAAATTAATGTCCTCGTAAAATTTGATGCTTCTTAGAGCTGTAATGCAGTAATAAATAAACAATAAGAAAGTATATCTATCTAATGACTCATGGAAATTGACTCAAAAAAGTATGATAAATGGTGCAAGCCTGGCAGCGATATACATCATCGAAGCTTTTTGTTTTACTCTTTATTATGTATATGTACCTACTTGTAAAATAAATCTTTTGCTAATTTAAAAAGTTAAAAAATCGCTTGCAAAAGTGTCATAGGATTAATACAAACTTTATTTATTGAGAACCATGTTATTTAAGTTTTTCAAATATTCAAATTATAGGTTTGACCTTAATTGCAAAAAAGCAATATCTAAAAAAAAAAAAATCGTAAAGGCACTGGTATCAATATTTACTTATATAAAAAGTTTGAGTATGATAAAGAAAAGAACTTTATTCAATACGCAGAGACTAAGTAGTAATTCTCGGCTATAGAGCGCCAAATTTTCCGTTACGCTTCTTCAGCCGAAAATCTTAATTTACTAGAAATTCTCCAGCTAAGGCGGGTCCATTTCTATCAATTTGCACCTTTATCTTTTGAACCATATTTTTCTTAACTGACCCTAATAAAACTAGGCTAAACGTTGAAAGTATAATTCTTTATAAATTTACTTTTACCTCTCCTTATCCTCCCCTTTCGTTCAAATTAACCCGTTTCCTTTGCAAATCCCTCAACAATAACTGCGATTAATGTGCGACACTGTAATACAATATTTACACTAAACTGCGTCATCGTGGAGCACGTATTTCTCGATTTCACTGAAATTTACTGCAACAACAAAATTTTAAAAAAAAGAAAAGAAACTCGAAAAAAATTAAACGCTTTGCTTATTTAATGTTTGTTAATATAATCACGTTTATCAATAAATAAAACTTCCACATTATCTCAACGAAATCTCTTGAAGTTATTCAGTCTTGTTAACAGATGTTAAATATTTATAAAAATTTAATAATAAGATATCAGTTAGAATAATCTAATAAAATTAGATTTTTTTTACAAACAAAATATAAGGCATTTTATGTGTTCCTCGTTTCAACCTCTTTTTAAATTTATGTTGTATAAAATTCAAAATGTATGACGTAAGCAAATCTACAAATTTATTGCCGATATTTCTTTTTTATACTCATTATTTGAAGAGTTAATTACATCAAGTGTTAGAATATATCCAGTACATGAGCCTCGTGTGTGAATTCATCTCGTCTGTCCGCATTGCGGAATTCCTAGTTCAAGCCAGCACGTGCGCAAAGAGCTTACAAAAAATCTCTTTTTCACTCTTACACATTCTATTTTTTAATCTTGATTAAAATTAATCAGCTTTCTCTTTTTTTTTTGTTTCCAGTCCAATTCTTTCGTGCCTTTCAAAGTTTTTTTTTATGCATTTGAGAAAACCTGATAACTCTTGTCCTTTATGATTATTATTATTATAATTATTAATTATTGTTATTATTATTATTGAATTTGATATTACTCTATACAGTGTTTTTATCATTTTATTGATTTAAATTTTTTTCTTTATTTTCATGAAGCAAAAATAATAATTATAAAAAATGTGTATTTTTTAATATTTTGAATAAATCATTTTTATGTTTCAGGTGAGTTCATTTGACGCTTGAAAATAATTTAATTCTAGAGTAACTCGTAAGTATTCATACAATTAATTTGAAAATTAGTAATTTTTTTTAATTAAACTTTTACGAATCGAAATATTGCTTCAAAATTGGTTAGAAAATAATTTTTGGTATCAAAGTTATTTTATTTTTCTCTCTAAATTTCACTTTAAATGTGATTAAAATAAAATTTAGTCTGGAATAGAGGCAGTTTCAACAATAATTCAAGACTTGTAATCACTTGAAATGAAAAGTTTAAATTTAAGAAACAGTTTTACAACGAACCTGACAAAGCTAATTTTAGTATTCAAAGTAATTTGATAATTTGTTTTTATGTTATTATATATATTAAACTTGTAATTGATTTTCAAGTCGTTTTACGGCCGTAGTTAGTAAAGTATAAACGTTTCCCAATTACAACTTAATCTCAACTTTTTAAAAATATTTAAAATTACTGCTGGCGGTTTTTTAAGATTACAATCAAATATAATTAAAAGCGTGTACTTGGTTAATAATCCGAATGATCGTATCAACTGTTATTTAAAGATGAATTTTAAAGAGCTATTTCTCATGAGAATTTAATTTAATTCACTTCTACCTAATAGTCTTTCCTCATCATACAAGAGATAACTTTTCAACTTACAAGATTATTCATGCGTTAATTTAAGGAATAACATTTCTCTCTTCTTTGAATTTCCATTCAAAAAGGCAAAAGAAAGAGAGAGAGAGAGAGAGAGAGAGAGAGATAGAAAGAGAGAATCACAGTAATCATAGCTGACAGATCATTTATTTCGCGCGAAAATTATGAAAGTGTCGTAGCGACAAAATCTTTAGAAAAATCTCGACTCCTCCTGAAGATTCGCAAAGTAAAATTGCCGAACTTTGCTGAGGCGGTATAGCACAGCAGTCATTCGTTAAGCTGCTCCTGCTAATTTTGCGAGTCTGTAAGTACGAGGGCGAGGAGAGGCTAGTAGGAAGGAGGAGGAGACCCTGTGCCATCTTTTCATCAGGTGCTTCATTAGTCCGAGCGATCAAGCCAAGAAAGCTGACAATCCCATTAAGCTCCCGGCAACTCGGTTAACGTTCAATCTCCAATGCCCGGCGCGATTCACGGCTCCCGTTTCATTTCCGAGACGCCATCGCATCGCACCTTCATTTTTATTTTTCATTCCTTCCCTGCCCCTCGTATATTCAGCCCCTTTCCATTTTGACTATCGTTATTTTTTTTCTTTCTCTTTTTTTATGCTATATTCGCATACGAAGCAGAATTTTCGAATCGAGTCGAATCGAGAACACTCGGTTGAGAAAACTGCACCAGCAAGCATTTGAAGAATGTTTTCCGTGGCTGATGAAACTCAATTTTCAATTTGATATTTCACGTCAGAGATTTACTATTGCAATAAACTAAGATTTGACGTTTTATTTTTCGTTTTTCTTTCTTTCTCTCTTCCTTTTTTTTTTCTATTCTATAAACTCAATCGCGTTCGGAATTTTAAATACGTTATCCGACCTGCACTAATAAAAATAAGATTAAAGGATATATTCGTCGTTAAATTTCCGCGGCTTTTATTTATAAGTCTATTAAATATTTTTATCACACGTAAATTTGACTTTTAAAGTAGTTTTATTGAGAATTTAATGTGTCTTTAAAAAGATAATTCGAAAGGAAATTTGATAATAATATATATATTTTATAAATAATATTTCACGATTCTTTCCTTTTCACAGCGGTATTTTATTATTGTTATAGGTATAGCTTTCGTTCGTTTATTATTGCACGTCTTGTTAAAACATAAAAAAGCTTTTTTGTGGCTTACCATAGCAAGTCAACTGTTAAGTTTCAAAATACGTACACCTTTCTACGATCATTAAAAATTTCTTAATGCTTTAAGATATAGGTAATATACTATGATACAAAAATGAAAAAAAAAATAAAAAAAAGAAATACATACGTTGGGGTTTTTAATCTATAAAATTTGATAATTTTTTGAGGTTCCTTATTTTTTGAGCATTTAGTATAGTCATCTCAATAGATTAGCATTATTTCCAATCCCGCATTGGATGATTTTTTGATTTCAATATTTAAATAACTTATTTTTAATTAATCATTGGTTTTTTTTTATGAAATTTAAGCTCATTAAAAACTACAACTTAAAAAAAGAAACAAAAACTTTGAATCCAGTTTCTCTTGGGTGTAGTCATTAAAGTTGCTGTTGCTACATACTTTTCAGCTAATCGCCTTGCAAGCCAGGCAATCGAACGACTTTACGTACGTAATCTCCTGCAGCCAAAATTATTTCCTCATTGCCGAAAATCAAGCTAACGAGAATCCAAGTTTTTCACTGCTCACCTGACGCTTCTCTTAATCCAAGTTTCAAAACGAGCAGGCCATCCAATTTGAAAGTAGAGAGTTATGATTATCTCTCATATGTATATATGTATATGTATATATATATATATATACACGTAGGTATGAAACGTTAAGCGTACGAAGCGACACCGACATTCTCGAGATACTTTTCAATTTATTAAATTTATCACTTTGAGCTTTTAGTTGACCTCGTTCAACTTTTCCCTTGCACACTTTCAGCCGATATTAACTTTTTAGTTTTGGCATTATTCCAGAAATTGAGGAGAGGATATATAAATCTGTAACAAAATGTTATTTATTGATAAAATAGAAATTGGATAGGGTAATCGTCAAAAAGTGTTGCCAGACTTGTCAATATATAGTACGTGCCTTAAAAAAGATTGATCGCCTCACATTTTTGTTGCTTGGAACATCTCTTGGCCACACGAGTTCGTCACTCAAATCTTTTCGTCATTCAAATGTTATCGCGTTAAAAATAATAAAAAAGCCAACTTTCCCTTCTTTCTTTTTCTTTTACGTCAAGTAAATTTCTTCCCACCTCGTTTCACATCCTGAAATACGTTTGGAAAATTAAAGAATATTTCCAACCCTTTTACCTTGCTATCCATCCAGTCCAATTTTCAGTATAATAACAAGCAACCACGAGAAGTATACAGTAGTAGCAGCAGCAGCAGCTGCTCGAATCGACAAGCTCTAAGCCGTGAAATTCCAGGTCGTTCATAGTATCCGAGCAATATGTCGCGCATGTCCCCCATGTGGGAGAATGGCATTGCTGGAAGTTGCACACGAAACGTTCACCGCCACCACTACCATCTTCTCCTCCTCCTCCTCTTCCTGCTCTTCCTTCGGGCGAAAATCGGCGACACCTTCGCGACCTCGCTCCATCATTTATTCCGAGCTCTCGCCGCCTAGAGCTATTAATTCCAGGCTTTTCCTCCTGACGCGACGTCTTGTGCTCCTATACGCGGCTGCGCACGTGCCGGAGGTACAAACTTATGCCTATCTACATGTGTGTATATACACCTATCTCTATTTATATATATATATATATATATATATATATATATATATATATATATATATATATATATATATATATATACACACACACATATATAT
>JAPYZE010000101.1:0-82418 GCA_030522805.1 Leptomastidea abnormis
GTACAGTAAAAGTTATCCTTTGCAGTCTGGTGAATCTTAGTCTAGATCAGTTACTGCCTTTACTTCTATTTAAAAAATACACCACTGTGAACGCGGCCAGTAAAGTAAGAGTGTAAAAGAGAGTCAGATGAAGACGCGGCGGGGGGAGGGCACCGATTTCAACTGGTGTGTTCTGGTGCACAACGGGTTTCATTGCAGTATAGCTTTAAAGTAAAAGAGTAGGGAGATTTTCAATGTAAACATTGCGCGCGACTAACAGAAAGAGAGAGAGAGAGAGAGTCACGTGTATACGTATGATCTTGGTGGTGGAGGCGCGACTGTGTGGTGGCTGTATATTCCAGAGCGAGAGTATAGGTATAAGCTGTCAAGCCGCGAGAGTCAAGCTATCAAGCTCCTCCTTGCTCGCGGTCATTCAAAGTGCGACGGTTGTAGCGTTAAGGTGTGCTTTAAAGCGATTGTGATATACATAATAGTCTATATCTGTGTCAACTGATTTGAAAAGTTTGGAGGAAAAAAAAGGAGGAAGGATTTGTGTGGCTGACGAAGGAGTTTTATATAGATATATATTTTTGGAAGTGCCTTTAGAGGCTGATCGATATTCAGGTAAATGGAAGAGGTTGATTTTATATGTGATTTATATTAGATAATGTGGTATTGGGTTGTGTGTGTGAGAGAAATTTTAGGGGATATGATTATACGTTGGCGGGGTTCCAGTGATAGGATTGATAGAAATTATGTTTAGTTACTGATACGTTTATCAGAGTTTGGGGTTTGAATAATAATAATACAGTTTGATAGGATGCACATGTTTGGTTTTTTATGATAATTTTTTAGATGATTTTTATGAAATTTTTTTACTATTATTAAATTATCGATTTTTTTATTTTTTTTTTTTATTTTAGATTAATGGTATCATAAAATTTTTCAATAAAAAAGTTGTGGAAAAAAATTGCAATTTTATACGAACATAAAATTAATTAATAAAATGTGATTTTAATAACTTGTTGCTCTCGCACAATAATTATGTCGTTTAAATATAGACATATTAGTATAACTGAGCTTTTCTTTTAATCAGACTTAGTTGATACAACCTTGTAAAAAAAAAGCCTTGTGTAGAAAAAAGACTAGACACAGAATTAAGAACGACATCATATTTTAAAAGTAGATGTAAACTGAGAAAGCTTAGTTAAAGGGGCACACGGGATCTTCTTAATTAAAATCTTGGATAACACTTTTATCAACTAACCAACTTGATCATAGAGAGCTTTAGAGAGAAAAAAAAGAAATTAACCGAGAACTTGAAAAATGCTTGTGTGTGTATTTTTTTTTTAATTTTACAAATAAACTCCTACCAACATTAACTAAAAAAAGTGTAATTAAAAAATTTCTTTTACAAACAATTATCAATCATTCCTTGAAAACCGAGTCGATAAAATACACCAAATAACCTCGTACAGCTAAATTATGAAAATAACCAATTTAATGTACACACACACACATACACACACTCACGCCTACAAATCATGCGTATATATACATTCCACAAACATATCTACCAGTCAGCAAAAAAAAAAAAGAAAAAAAAGCAACCGTACTTTCGTAACCACGTACTTTTAGCGACCCCAAATACAAAAGCGACATAATACAGAATCGCATCCTCGAAATACAAAAAAAAAGTAAACTCTTGAAGTTGCGTAACTACACTTCTCTCTATATACATGAATGACGACGAGCGGCATTGCGTTAAAGAAAAGAAAGAAAAAAAAGCTTCGTATGTATATAAATGTACCGAGGAGGAACCGCGAGTGAGATAACTGTCAATCTACATATAATACAAGCACTACGCGCTTTCTCATTTAGTTATTATGTGGCGTCCTGTATGTATATATGTATAGCGTTCAAGATAGACGCCACGCGTGGGTGTGACACGCTCAGCTGAAACTCTCCGGATTTATACTAGTGTCAGTCGCTTACAGTTTCTCGCTCTGTATAATACTCGCGTGAGAGAGAAGTTTGTTTTGTATATAGTGTATTTTTACAGTTTGATTATTGTGCTTTCTTTTTTTATTTTCTATCTCTGTCGTGTACAGTAAAACTGTAATTTACAAGGTATGTGTATAATAGTTGTATGAAGTATGCATAAGTTTTTTTTTTATTTATTTTTGTAGATGCGTTTATTTAATTTGAACGCGTCAGCAATGTTACGCGTGCGAATTATTTGTAGATATATTCAATAAGCGCGAGCGCAAGCGTGAGCGCAAGCGTGAGCTTTTATAATTAGGATATGATCTAACAGACATACACATCACACACACATATATTTCATCTCTTTTTTTTCCAATATATGCAAATGTCATGTTTATTTTTCTCTCTGGGTATAATGAGATTGAAAAGTCAAGATTTTATATAAAGTTGCTCTGTCATTTTTCTTTCGTAATTAAATTTTTGAATAATATTACGTATATCAATAAAAAGCTAAGTGGTATAAGAGTTTATTATCATCATGTAACAAAAACTCAATCACTCTCGATATTTTTTATCTTCACCTAAAGATCTTATTATTCAATAGAAGAAAAAAAAATTAGTTAATATTTAGCTTATACTCGTATATAGGCACTTTAAATAATTATCTTTAAAAAAAAAGTAGTGCCAGATGCAGCAAAAGTTTGCATAATCAGCAAGTAGCTTCCTCAAATAACGGGAAACTTTGATATTTCAGTGGGGACGTTATAAAGATATGAAAAAGATTTTGCTTTAACAGCAGTAGTAGTACCATAAGGCGGGATGTTTGCACGCGAAATGATAGTGCGGTGCGTGCATATATAAATAAAATGCCATGAAAGTACTTGCAGCTGGCAAAGCGAATATGAGCTTTAATATTTAACTTGATTTTTTTTTTTTTATGAGCGACTAAATAATTTTAATGCTTTTTTTATTTATCATTAGGTTGATTCGAAAATATATGAGAATCTTTATATTTATCTCCGTTACAGCAATAAAAATAGTATATTTCCCTTACAAATTTAACTATTACAAAAAAACAAAAAAATTAGTTTTTACGCGTAATTCTTTTTTTCCATTAAAACAAAATAACCACAAATCAATTACCTCTATAATATTAAATCCCATCTCAAAATACCACATCTGAGTATATCACATAACGGACCTTCCCAGTTCGGTCTCACCGAAACTTAATC
Organism: Leptomastidea abnormis; assembly: GCA_030522805.1. Lineage (NCBI taxonomy): Eukaryota > Metazoa > Arthropoda > Insecta > Hymenoptera > Encyrtidae > Leptomastidea > Leptomastidea abnormis. Next base: position 3,198 of record JAPYZE010000101.1, read on the forward strand.
GCTCGCAGATCACTATCCACAGGTGATGCGAGAGTATTATATATGTGTATAACGTCACGCAAGGCCACGTGCTATACAGTAGCAACAGCAACAGCAGCAGCCGACCGACAGGTGCATCCGTACAAGTGCAACGAGGGTATACACACATGTATAAGTTGCTGCTCTTCTCTCCCTACTTTATTTTTTTTACCGGCACGGCCCTCTTCTTGGCCTTTGCAGCGCTATAATATAGCGATAGATAAGTCACGTCGATGTTGTATACAATTTGTCCCTGACCGGGCTGTATATATATACGAGGTAATAGTAAAGTGTTCGGAGAGTCGATCAGTCGGTGCGAGTGTCATATTGGAGAAGCAGGCGTTGTGTGAGATGAGTATGAGGTTGAGGAGTCGGATTTCTGAGGCTTTAGAGAGAATTGTTGGGAGATTTAAGGAAAAAATTACGAAGGTTCGGAGGTAAATAATATGGATGTGTGAGGGTGATGATTTATTTTTTATTCTTTTTTTTTTTGGAAAATGTGGATGTCGTGATTGTGGTAATGTAGAACTAGTGTTATTAATAACTGTTTAATTTATCAAGTGTTTGTGTAAATATTTGATTGAAAAATTGGACAAGTTTTGCCTCGAAATTTTAATATAATAAATGATGTTATTAGATAATTTATCTTTAATAAACTGATTGGAAAAATTCTTGTCTAAAAGACCTAAAATAAAAAGAAACTATATAGACCTTCGAAATAATCTGATAAGAGCTCTTATATTATGATTATTGATTACTAAAATAATTTTAACTCTACATAACTTTCTCATAAAAATAAAATAAAACCCATTTTATAAAATATCAACCCAAAATTGAAAGTCATATCTATAAAAGATACCCTCTACTAAAATCAATCAATCCACACCTATACAAATAACAACCACACCCCTATTATTTATATCTGTTTATCTTTTATCTGTTCACAGAATGAAATACTCGCCCCAACAGCAACAACAGAATAATCAAAAAAATCGTAAATCCGAAAGCGAGATGAGTTCAGTAAATGCAACCCCGTCACGTGCAGCAAGCGCATTACAACGTAGTGCATCGGCAGCATCAGCCGCGGCAGCAACAACATCCGTAGCACGTCGATTATTAACATGTCGGCCCCTGAACGGCGATCTATTCGCCTGGATGCGGGTATTTCGATTAGCTTCAATGTTACACCAAGCTGGCTGCTAGTCATTCTGGCCTTTTTTAATTAAAGGCCAACATGGCTTTCACCAGCGTCTTAGGACACATCACTTATACACACATACACACACAGACATACAAATATACATGAACACACAGAGACAGACAGATAAATTTTCTGTTTGTAGGAGCTTAAATTTTGGAATATACCGACCAGCTGAGTTTGCGTAAATATAATCGATATTCCTAAACTACCCCTCTCTCTCTTTCTCTCTATTTTTTTTCTTTTCTGAAATGTTGTTGCCATTGTTGTGGATAAGTGGAGTTGAAACTACTCGTTCACAATCTTGCCACTATCTTTTTTTTTTACCCCCTTGATATTTTTTTTTTTTATTTAATTAGAGCGGACCAACAGTGCGTGATGTGATTTGAGATTCGATATATCGGATAGTTTTCGAGTTGCTAACGCGTTGTTGTTGTTATTGTGCATCGCTCTAATACACACGTGTATAACGAATGAATAGTCATGAGAATCTAGTTGCTTGTTCAGTAACTAAGGATTATTTTCGAAGTTCAAGTTAAAAATCTAATGGTACCAGTTAAAAAGTGCGTTTTTTAGCGTGGTTCAGTGCATAAATATATAAATGTGTGCACAGCAGTTGGACCTATTTTTTTATAACTGACACCATTGATTTTCTCGTTGAGCCACTAAGTAATTTGTGGATACTGAGCAGGCAATTATTTATTCATGATCTGATCTCCCGCAACTACACACCTTTCTACAGATAAACTCTTTCCCATCCCTCTCTCAACATAAGCGCCAGAAAAACGACGTGCTTCAAGATCTCGTTACATTACTTTATTTTTTTTGTTTGAACAATAGTCAGTTTGAAAGAATGAAAGACCACACATATATAAACTAAGCGCAATACATATTACACACACACATAAGTTACAGATTATTACTATAGTTTGCTTTAGAAAATGCAAACTTTGTCAGGATAGCCTGAACAATAAGATTTTGAAAAAAAAATAAATAAATGAAAAAAAAAATATGAAAAAAATAAAATAAATAAAATGAAATAAAAACAAGTTGTAATGCCAATATAATGTAAAATGAAAACAAAAGATTTAACGAGTATTGTCGCACGGTTCGAGTTTTTTGTCTCTCGAGTTAAAGAAAAAAGAAAAAAATAGGCCTCTCAAATTAAAAGAAAAATATCGTAGAGAACAAGAGAGTCTAATTTTAGCGTAATAAAATATGTTCAAGCAGAATGATGATAAAAAGTAAAATATTAAAATTCGTTACGATATGTTTAATTTAGAAAAATGATGATAATAAATAAATAAAATAAAATAAAAAAAAAAATTACGCACTCTCGATGATAATGATAATGATGATGATGGATTGCAAAAAATAAATGGATTTATCGAAATAATAGTTATGTCTAATTATTATTATATAAAAAATGTAACGATATTGTCATTCCTTATTATGCAGTTAAATCTGCTATAATTGTCTACGAGCTATATGAGAAAGCGTAGACGTCGTATAAACTTCGCACTCATTTCAATTAATACGTATTATTATTACTTGTGTCCATATCCAAATGCCAATATTATTCGTTTAATATTTATAAAAAATAAAAAGAAAAAAAAGGCGTTAACAATACTTGACGTGATTAAATCGAGTGCACGAGTTGCTAGAGCATTGAATTGCACGAAGGAAAACTATCAGTCGTGCAAATCATGTGACTTAATTCGACTTCTCGCAGTTGCGAGGGTCCGCAGTGTCCCTCGGAGCCTTGACCCCGAACGAGGATTTAACGACCAACGACGACTGCGTCTAGTCGACTGGGTTTATTTAGCAGTACTCGAAAGCACAATATTTTTTGAGAATTGATGATTTTTTGGTCATTTTGTCTTATTGGTAAGATTATTTGATTTTTTTTTTTCTTTTGACGATGTTAAATCAAGAAATTTTTGCAATGTTATGAGTTGCGAAGAGAAACGATGGATAAGTGAGTAATCAAGAAGGAGAGATGAACGAATGATAAATTAAATTGATGATTGCGTGTGAGATTACCGAAAAAACAGCATCGACTGCCATGTATAAGAAGTTAAGAGAGCGTTATTGGAAAATAAAAAAAAAAAAATTTCTGTTATGTCAATAAATATTGAAAAATAAGAATAAATAAAGATGATTAATGAAAATACTGAAATTATTTATTTATTCAATCTCCTTTTGTGCATGTTAATATGAAAATATTTCTATTTAAATTTATTTTTAAATCTTGATTTATACAGTATTTTAATTCATAAAAAAAATATAACAGAATGTAAAGACCACTACTAATACGACTTAACATTTTCTCTACTAGACTTATTGGACGATAAATAAGCTACGACAACAAGCACATAAATAAATGCAAAAAAAAAAAATAGACAAACAAACAACATTATCTTCGCGCATGTCCACACAGTCAAGTTTATATATATCCTAAGCACAGCCTCTGTTCTGTTTTTTTTTTATTTTCCTGCACGTGGTCCAGAATGTGCACATGCACTGCACAAAACCGAGACCTTTGTTATATACTCTCGATCGTTTCGTCTCGTCGTTTGTTTGATATCAAGGCTTTTTCGTTCAGACGGAAGGTTAGCCGGGTAAAACCTTGCTTTGGTAATTGAAATATCCAAGTAGAGAGAGAAAGAGCGGAAAACAATTTAGTTTAGGACAATGATCCGTCTCATTTAATTATGACGTAGTTATAACAAAGTGAGTCTTTATGTATACTTAATTTTTCTTTTTTTTTTGCATTTAGTTTTATATGTTTACTTTGTTAAACTTTTGACTATTATTTAATTTAATTTTTTTTTTATATTATTTATACTTAACTTTTTTATTTTGTTAAATTGTCAAAAATAATTTAAAATGAGTTTGTACTAATTACATTTAATTAATTAGTTAATTAACTAATTAACAGAGCTGCAGTGTAATAATCAAAATTATTAAAAAAAATGGCATGAATGTCAAGAAAAGGCATCAAGAGCACAAAAGAAAAGAAGCACTTATTGAGTCATTAAGAAAACTTTTCACTTTAAAATCTCAAGCTGTTCGACTTGTTCGTGCAAATTATTTGCACGTATATACCTTTCATATACACATACATACGTATCCACTTTTCGTTTTACAAACAGTCTTTCAACCGTACCGCGCAGCTCATACATACAAACACACAGAATTCATTCATCAGCTATTGCATACATCGATCTTTAAGACTTGAACGATCGATAAGTTTGTTCTCCATTTACTTCACTACTCTAAGTAAACAATTGCTACTCTCTTTCCTTTTCATCTTGGCGTTTCGTTAATGTGTATTACCTTTTTTTTTTCTTTTTATATATTTTTTCATTCAAACAACGAGTAACAGCCTCGCCCACGCATTTCTATATATTGTACATCAAGGGCAGGGCACATATAATGGATTTGCGACACGCGAAACATATGTGGTTATATATATAATTGTATGTATACGTTTTAAGACTAATACAGATTTCAAGAGTTGATTGCTTTGCTATACATCAATATAATTGTTATTCATTCTAATAAAAAGAAATTTTAATTAAAAAAAAAATATATACAATTATCACAATTGTCAATAAAAAATCATAATTCAAATCAAAATGCAATTAGTCGAATGTAAATCTTAATTTAAGATCTTGTGAAAGCTTGGTATGTTCTATAGCAAAATAATTTTTTTTCTTCTCATAACGACATGTATCAATCAAAGAGTGTATATATAACGCCACGCATAGTAAATCAGTGGAGCAAACCAACGAGCAAGATAACTGCGAAAAGGAATCGATCGAGCATGAGCTAATTTGAAATGGATCTATATAGTTTGGCACCTGTATACGTATAGCTCGTTTCCTCTCTCTCTCTCTATATATCCTACTCTTGGATTCTATATACAGATATATAGGTAAGGTATATCTATGTAGATACATGAAGCTGTATCTTATCAGAGGGAAATTTCTCAGCAGCTAGAGAGTACACATAGTTCGATTGGCTGTGTATGGTGCTTACTTGTACTGTATATGTATATATTGAGCTATATGGTAGGTAGAATGTGGGGCTGATGATGGTTTGGGTGCTGCTGCTCACCGACGTGATGCATGTGAAAATCTAATCGGAGATTAGATTAGACAGAGCAAGCAAGCAAGCAAGCAAGCGCATAACTTGAGAGTTTCACTACCTATATATGTATGTATTGGTGGAGTAAGTACTTTGTGGTCGTAGGATTAATTGCCAGTTGAGTTGAATAATTAAATCGCTTGGATATATTGATTTTTTTAGGTGTGGGTTATTTGTTGTGGGAGGAAGTGTTTTTTTTTTTAAATTTAATGTTGGCTGTATTAAATTTTGATTTTGGTTAAATCTTATAAAAATATATTAATTTTTAATTATAAAAAATTAGACTTACATAGTTTTTAGCAGTATTATTCCGTTAATTTATGACACGAACGTATTTCATCATATTCAGCATCCAACACAACGTCGACTTGACTTTTTTTACTGACTCCAATCCAAGATTTACGTTCAAACGTTTTGCTCCTTTGACGACGAATATACTCTTTCTTTGATTTCTGAACCACCTGTATGTATACGGCAAAGTCCTGATGATTTATACATATACGGCTAACTCTGCAAATGGAAATCAAGCAAGATAAGAACACTTGATGAAAATTACCTTTTCATTTTTATTGTTTATGTATGTATATGTGTACTCATAGTATAACCACGTCGAATATTGATTTATTCGTTGATTGAGTTTTTAATAATACAAAGTAGCTATTACAAAAAGGTTATTAAGATTCGAATTTTTTACTTTTTTTTGTTGACAGTTTAAGTGGCTTTAGAAAATGAATTACATACATACATACCTACACGACTTTCTATTATCCACGTTACTTTTATTCGCGATTCAATGTGTTTTCTTAGAACTAAACGTTATTGTATGCTCCACACATAGACATAAACACTTTATAATACATAAAATATCAAATACTGATAAAATGAATAGAAGAATAAACGATGTCATTGTCTTTATAAACGTTATTAAGTATATATATTATTTGCTTGAGTTTTAGCGATTATAAAACAATAACCCAATAGATACTATATACACTTACGTTTTGCTTTATACACAGTTTGACACAGATAATTGTATTCGATTAAAAACAATGTCAATAACTCGTGAACAATACCTAATCACTAATACACATATCAATCTTTATTATATAAAAAATAAAAAATCTAATTCACCGCACTTTTTAATAACCGTAAATTCACGCACTGTCAACAACGACGCGTTCTCTATATTCTCACCGCAGTGTCTCGAACTAAAACATACAAAATAACAAACGGTCACTCGAACGATAATTCAAACTCCTCCAACGGTAAGTAACATTCGAGCAGAGAGAGAGTCATTCGACTTTATCGACATCCACTACATTTACCATCGCAGCAGCACTGACCATCGTGTGTCGCCGCCCTAGCGTCATCACATACAAGTTACAACTCGCAGTTCCTCCCTCATATCAAATATATACACTTGCTCTCGTTCTGGCCGCAACGACAACGACAAGGAGGAGGAGGGTTTAGCTTTTCCAGGAAACCGGGCGCACGTCGAGCAGGCGTGTGTTGCGTTCGCACGGCGCGCGCGCCTTATCCGAACAGTAGTGTGGTGGTTCACCCCCCACCCTCTTTTAACGTATTACGTTTTGTGTGTGAAGCAGAGAGTGTACAGTTCGCGGCTCATCGTCGGCGGGCCGACGTGCGATTTATCTGCGGAGACGAGAGAATCAACCAAAAGTTTTGTGTTTCTCAGTTTTTTTTCTTCTTTCGCGATCGGGACGTTATTGTATACTTTGTGTGTGTGAGAGCGTGTGTTATCTGATAAGTTCGGATTTTACGTGAGATTCAGTTTATTATAGTGCATCAAGTGTCATCCCTCTATTCTTACCCTCTTTTCTACGTCGAGGACGCACCTGTAGCTTATACCTACGAGACATTGTGAAGATTTTGCTACTTCTGGCTACTGTTATCGTTGATGGATTGGATGTGAGAAGAGGTGAGTTTCTTGTGTTTTTCTTTGAATTTTAGAACGATGTAACCGTTACAGTGATTTGGAGGGAAAATCGTGTTTTAGTAAGAGATAAAAAGATTTTGTGTTCAGTTTTGTATGTTGTGATGAATTTTGCAAGGTTTTTTTTTGCAGAAATGGTGGGTAGACGTTGAAAATGACGGTTAACATAAAAAGAACACATGTGTGTGTGGGAGTCTATTTTTGAGATGGGCGAATGTTTCTTTTGTGCAACGGGATCTGAAAAAGAGTTGGGAATGTTAGGATATGTCATTGCAAGCGAATTAAAACGTTTTGGTAATATAGTAGCAGTGATTGTGTATGTACTGTTAGGGATATTTAGTAAGCGGATAAATTTTATTTTAATCGTTTTTTATATTTAAATGGACTGATTTTATGAATGTTTTCTCGTTTTAGTAACACACGTTTAATAATGTAAATATTTGGGTGAATTTAATATTTTTGCTCCGGAAATTTTTGTTTTTTTAACTGTTTCGGGGAAAATTATAAAGTTTAATGTATTGATGTGTTTGTTGATTGAATATAAAACGATGAAAATTGAAATTACAAAATCATTTTGATAAAATAAAAAGATATCAAAATTCTAATTTAGCTTTAGCTATAAACAATATAAAAACACATATCTCGACATTTTTACGAACTTGCTCTCTTTTGACTTTCTGCTTGCTATTAGCGTATGGCGTCGTAAACAAAGAAGCGAGAAAAGCTTATTTATTATTTTTTTTCTTTATTTTTTTTACTAGCAGATTGGATTCATAAGGAAAAAAAATTATTCGTTCGCTGCATATACCTATAAAAAAACAAAGAATTAAACACACAAAATTGTTTTATGTTTAGACGTAAATACCTATAAAGTTTCACAATGTATACGCATATTTCATTTTTGTCGTTTTGTTATCAATATTCGAAAAAAATTGACAAGTGTCCCTAATTGTCGACAAACAAACAAAAAAAACATAAAATAAGATGTCAGTAAACGAAAACATTACATGTAAATTGTAAATAAAAAAATGTCAAACACAAAGCTAATACGTCAATTAAAAAACTTTGATAACGTTCGTCAAGGTTAAATCTAACAAAAAAAAAAAGAACAACCACTCGAAAGCTCCTCTTCTCTTCTATATCTATCATTTATAAAGTCAACTATATCTCTGTATTTTAAATTTTTAGAACAGTGCCAGAACTTGAAATCTTCTCTAATCCTGACACGTATGCAAAAATCTCGTAATGCGTCGTCCGCTGGTCCGCCATCTGTCCGAGGGCGGCGGCGGGGAAAGCTCCCGACGTCAGTCCACCAAGCTCCAGCATCATCACGACGAGGATGGAGTACCAAGTCCAGGTGGAGGCTGGATCAGTAGAGATCACCGGAGACATCAGTCATCCTGCGATTTACTTAAAGTACCTGGACTTGGTCCCAGAGGTAGATTATCTCCGGAACCACGTATTACTGTTACTGGCATCTTCAACAACAGGTAGGATTCTTATATTATTTTATTTGAATATATTGATGATTGTGTTATTTGTTCTTAAAGTATGATATGATTGATTTTTTTGTTTTACGATAATACAAAAGTTTGTTTTTGGTATTTTTATATTGGATTGTTTTTTTTTTATGTTATGCTGGCTATTTTAGTCTTGAAAAAAGTTACGGAAAAGGAACTAGGTTGAACTGTGTTCATAAGTTGAATATTACGTACTGAAAAGTCAGTGTATGTTATTGGTATATAGAAGTTTGTATTTTCTTGATAAAATATGAACGGACCAATTTTAGACTGAAACTACTTCCTGCTGCTAATGAAATTTTCTTATGTTTCATAGAAAGGCTGTGGCGCCTTCTTTTATGCTTTCTACGCTTTTGCAACTTGCAAAACTTTGACTTGATGAACTTGCAAAAATGAAAAAAAAAAATTATGACAATGCATAACTTTTTTTTTTTAATGATACTTACTTTATTCTTATAAAAATTTGGACGCTTTAAATATATTAAAATTTTATTTATATAATTAAAACTTTATTAATTAAATTTTTTTGCTATTAAACAATTTCAAACTATTTTTAAAAAAACTCTTACACTCTGTTAACATATAACCCAGCATAAACATCGAGCAATTACATTATCGGAGTCACAGTCATTAACGTAAAAGCTCGAACTATTAAAGACGACACAATAATAGATCGCACCCAATACACCCCATCATAGCCCTACATATAGAACCACCTCTTTTTTTAAAAAAAGGCGCATCTCATCATCGAGCATATTTAAACGCCCCTCGACCAGTAATCGAGCTCTCTCACTCTCTTAAGCTTACGTCAAACTCTCGTGGCCTCGATCCATTCGGACAGCAGGGGATCCTCCCAGCGGGAGTCGCTTCACCCACATACCGATGAAAGTCTGGTTGATATTCACGTGGTTGGTTGGTTGGTTGGTTTATCGCGAATAAATCGAGCGCGAAAAGTCTCCGTGGATATTGAGACGTTGATGCTGCAAACGCCGAGTAATCCTCTGAACGTAAACTCCACTGGGATAAGGAAACTGATAGGAAGAAAGTGTATATCCTGTGGTGTTAAAATAAAAAAAAAATAGAAAATAGAACGAAATGAAGTTGAACGGAAGCTGAAAAGCTCTTATCGTCACGAAGTCGTGTCATCTACTATTCTTGTTTTAGTTTAGAAAAAAAAAGCTCAGCTAATGTCACGTTGATAGAGAGCTTTTTTTCTTCTCTTTTGTGTCACCCCTTTGCTTATCTCGATATTGGCATGAAGCTAGAGAGATGAATGTGATCCTACGAAAAATATACTCTAGTCAGTTTATACGAAAAAGCCGGATTTTATTAAAATAAGAAGTTCGAAAAATAAAAATGTAGACTTTTAAAAATGATGTTCGCTTGTATTCTGTATATCCAGCTTTCGTCAAGTGGATGTATCTTTATTTATATTTTTCTATATGCCAACTTAATCGCGACTTATCTGCATAATTTTATAGTTTATCTTTTTTTTTGTAAAAATATAGATGTTTAGCTTTTGCATAATTGCGTATGTACAGGTAATTTAAGAAAGGTTCACGCGCAAATAAGTACACATACAACAGCGTCACTTTCATCAATTAACGTTAAATAACATTAAAAAAAAAAAGTAAAAAGTAAATGACTGGATCGTTTTGTGGCTTAACATACAACAACAACAAGAACAACAACGTCATTGGTCTAGACCGCATTTCCGTATTAAATTCAGCTTAAACGCACTCATTTAATAAAGCATTTGCATCGTTGCGAGCTCGTATAATGTGAGAAACTGGCCCCTCTTCCCCATATACTGTAAATGATCCATTAATTAGCGCTACACACAAACAGTATATTATGTATATGCACTGCTTTACAAGTCCGTAAGTTGCGTTATAAGTTCCGAGAAGCCAAGAGGGGTTTCATAAATTGTCATAACAGTCGTATATATGTATGCGACGTTAGTGGGCTTTATGAAAAACATTTTCGCGGATATATATGTTTTAATTACAATAAGTACTTTAACGAAACAAGGAATGAGAATTGGATGTAGATAACAAACTTAATTATAACAATATAAGTACATACCTCTTTAAAAAAAAATCTTGAATTGCTGTTGTAAAATCCATGATTTTTGATTAATGAAAAACGTGTCAGTGATGTAGGGAGTCATCGAAAATTTGTCCCTCCAGGGTAAATTAATTAACCCGATGGTTACGCATCACTTTTCATTAGCCCCTAGTCATCCCTTTTGAAAAGTTATCTCGAAACACTCGTCATTCGCAAAAGTTAAAAAAAAAAAAAGAAAAAAAAATTAGAACACATAAATCACGCGTGGAAGTAGCAGAGAGGCTGGAATCGCGAGTATAACGGTTCTCTCTCTTTCTCTCTCACAGCGTGCAATTTTTTACTTTACGTAACACGATGGTATGGTCCCCCGGGCACTTAACCCACAATTGGCGCACTATAGTATGTAGGGAGAAGGAGGAGGAGGAGAAGAATGTAAGGGGGAGAGATTACTGTAGGACTGCGTAGTAGTAGTAGTAGTAGTAGTAGTAGTATGTCGAGGACGACGAGAGATGAGCGTTAGAGATCCTGAATCCGCATCTACTTGTGAACGCTTGAGCTTGTGGATCTTCTTGACTTTTCACTTGCAAGAGCTTTTGCGAGTTTATATTTACGGACTTGCGGATTGTGAGTCTGCATATGTGTTTTGCACTATTTAGAGAGTTGCGCTTAGATTGTATGAGAAAAGGACGAGTTTGAAAATGTTTCAATTTAAAAATGTTAACATTTTTACTTTTTTCAAATATTTATTCGTATATTTTCTTATCTCTGTCATGATAATATAATAAGTTGACACAAAGAAGAAGTATATGTTTCCCTTGATAATTCGTAGCACAAATATAAGGTAATCCAACTGCATCAATCATTCATAGAAAATAAAATCAATTTTTCCACGTAAAAAAGAAAAACTTCAACAATCAAGTAAATCGAAACTTTTCAATTTACATCGTATATCAATCTCCCACTAATGCTAACATTAAAATTGCAAGCTTAAAACATCAAAACAAAACTAATAAAAAAAAAGTTTCAAAAACAATCATACGCACATCATAAAACATCAATAAAGTAGTTAGTTAAACTTGCGAATATCAGGCAGTCAATAAAAGAAAAAAGAGGACAGTTTCGCATCACAAAAAACACACACAAGAGCTTATCGTTAAGCTAGATCTAGCAACTACTCGCATCATTATCATCAGCATCATATACAGTTGGCGAGAAAAGACTTAGAGGCTACTTTACCTTGACCGCGTAAAACCAAGAAGATTAAACCCAAGCCGGATCTACTTTCGAATGGGGGGGTTGAATTGCTATGACCCAGCTTAAAAAGAATCATTTTCGTCGTTATATGAGCTCTCTCTCTCTCTCTTTGTGTGACCCTGCAAATCCAATTTGAGTTCAAGGCCACCTACGCATTCCAAACTCAACCACCCAATTCCCCTCTTCATATGCACGTCCTCGGTTATTAATCGAAGTCTGTGTTTTTCTTTTTTTTGTGTGAGGGGTGGAATGAAAGACTGGCTTTGTGTGATTCGTTTGGGAGAAAAACTAGGTAGTGAGTGAGTTTTTATTGAATTTTAATGAGTTTTTTCTATTTTTTTTTTAAATAAAGGGTTTTCTTTTTTCAGAAATTTAGGGATTATTAGCAATGCAAATGTCAATTGCAAGAATGGTAATTTAAACTTTATCTTGTTATGCTGTATGTTTGAAGTTAATATGGGAAATTAATTGTTCTGTGAACGAGTAGGCGAGTATTCTGTTGAAAATTTTAAACTTATAAAAAGTTTTACAAAAGTTAACCGAGATATTTCTAGTGTTATTTAATATGCGAATGTAGTTCTTAATTTAAGTATAATAAGGACGACGATTTATATACAGTAAAAATTAGAAAAAAATAATCCAGAAGTTATAGAATCATGTCAAAAACTTGTGAATGCAAAGAATATATAATTTAAAAAAAACTTTTACTTATACGTAATAATTAAACAACTAATTCGAAAGAAAAATATAACACAAAAATATAATCTTTTAAGGGATACTTTTTGTTTTGAATGAAAAATTGTTTGGCATTACAGTGGGCTAATTAAAACAAAGTTCAAGGAATTTCGATATCACAATACAGTAAAATCATTCAACACCAACTTTTAATTGAGTAGCTTATATTGTCAATGGATATAATAAAGAAAAGCTTTTACATTGAACAATTTCAATACTTTTTTTCTCTACCAAATTATTGGTTCTTTCTTTATCGATTAATTAAAGTCTTTACAAATATCCAATTTAAGAAAATCAAACTTAATTAATTAGCCACCCTTTTAAATACTTGCAGCTATAAAACTTTTTAAAGCAGATGAATATAGCTGAATAACTATATACACATCTATAAAATAGATGTTCAATTAACTCTAAACATCAGCAGAATAGCGTCACGATCACAGAGGCGTATAGTATATCCGAGAGCAAGTGAGCGAACGAGCTTACCAATCAAGCTTGCATCGCATATAACCGAGGGCACATACATACACTCATCGTCACTAAGGTCCAACATTATGTATACATATATACAGAGGAACACGTCAGTCAGTCAGTCCAAGAGTCACGAGAGAGATAGAGAAGTCGGGGTCCGCATTAATAATAGGATCGCGTACACATACATACATTTAACAGAGTCCTCCGAGCCTACATGTATCCCCGCAAGCTCAAAATTAATTTTCTCTCACGCGCTTCTCTTGGGGTCATGATGGGGAAAAGGGAGAACATAATATAGGAAGCATCTCTCTCTCGCGAGCTCGCGCGAGAGGACATCCTCATTCTAGCAGGCGATTTCCGTCTAAAAGCAAAGAGGGAGGGTAGGGGCAGAGATATAGTGTTACGTGCGTATATACTCATCGTCGGCCCATAAATTAATGATGAAAGGAGGACCCCGAGATTATGCAAGCTCTCGTATGTATATATACGCACGCACCCGCACTCTATATTGTATGTATCTAGTAATACGTGTCTGCCCTAGCATTCACTCTCCTTTTCTTTCTTTTTATATGCATATATGTGCTAGAGGGGACAACTTTTCGTGTGCTATTCTGTCCTCGTATATTTTTTTTGCACAGTGTTATTAGAGGACGTCTTCTTTTGTACTTGGCCATGCATTTCTTGATTCTAGTAGCTTAAGCGCATCGTTTGATGTTGAAGAGGGACATATTTCATTTTTTCAATTTAAAGACGATGGTAGATACTTTTTCAGCTGTACAAAACTCATAATAAATGAAATACCACCTCTCTTAAGTCTTGCAAACGAATATATCAGTATTCTACTTGGTATTCTTTTAGGATAAAATACAATCTGCATGAAATTACCGTATCTCATAAGAAAAGAAAAAAACTTCTACTTTCAGTTCAATTTCACTTATATAAACGAATAGAATTTAAAACGTTCCAAAAAAAAAAAAAAAAAAAATATTTTATATAGTTTAGTCTTACAACGATCCATAGGTACATTTTGTTATTTAAAAATACAAAAATATAATCCAGTGTGGCTGTGTAGACCGGGAAATTGTAAGGAATGTCAATGCCTACTGACTACAGGGGACTAACATAACGGAGAGACGCATCAATGAGTACAATACTGCGATCCACGCATAATCAGACGATGATATCGAGACGTTCGATATATATGCTGTCTATGTCAATCTAACAGTCTATTGTTCGAGAAACTGAGGCTCGCCAAACTGTGGTTATACGCTGGGATTATCTAAACGAGGGAAAATTTGTGGAATTTGGATTTTGGATAATAATTGTTGAGTAGCTTGCTGGACAGGATTGTATTAGAAAACTTAATAATTTGAGTAAATAAGAATCAATGTAATGATGTAATAAGGTTTATAAAAATGCATCCGTAAAAAACTCGTCTTTTAAGCATCTCGAACTTTTTCTACTTCAAATGATTTCCGTAGACTTAGTGGCTTTTACCGTTGTCTTATATACGTTTTTACTAATAATAGAAGCAAACGATATAATCCAAACGGTGAACTATAGTGAAAGAGCGTATGTACCACAGGTGCGCAACCGCAAGCTTTGATCTTTTCTTTTGACGATGTGCCTTTTGCAAACGTTTTTGCCTTTTTTTTTTGCTTCAACTGCATTTTTTATAAGCTTTCGTCGCTGTTCGTGTAGCGCTTTTGCGAGAATATAAACCGTGTATTTTTCATTTTCCCGAGAGGTGCGTAAATTTTGAAAAAGATTTCGTGAAAATTTTTTTTTTTTTAGAAACATAAAATATGTTTGCGGTAATAAGAATCTTGTTTTGTGGGCTAGACAAATATTTGCTTAGTTATGGTGAATTTAATTAATTTTTACTTTCATTAGTGTAGTGTTTATATTATGTATAGTAGTTGCATATAAAGGTATTGTAAAAATTTGTTTGCGCATACGAAAGAATGTAATTTTCAGCAAAAAAATCTTTTTTTACGTTAAAATAATGGAATATTATGTAATGGAACGTAAAAAAGCTATTAGTACATTGAAGCTTTGTAAAATTAATATTTATAAAAAGCACGTGTATGAGAAAGTCAATATTTTACTAACTTTATCAAAATTTTTGATTACTGCTGATCATACCATACACTCATGAAACAAGTGACTTCATGAAAAAAAAAAAAAGAATTGTTAAAAAGAATGAAAAAAATGCAACTGGAAAAAGTCCAAAGAACTCGTAGTTGTCTTCTCTTGAAAATTACGAGCTCGAGAAATCCGCTCTCCGGCATCTTACAAATAGCTGGGCTGCGAATGTTTTTGCTCGAGGCAATTTTTATAAAAAGTTATATAAGAAAAGAATATAGAAGCTTGTGGATTCCTTAATCCTGGAATCTCCTGGGAAGAGAACTGTAGATTTTGCACGCGGAATCTCACTTGCACTTTTTTTTGTGTAAAGTGTGAGTATGTGTATGATCAGCTGGTGTGTTTGGATTTAAAGTATATCACACGTAGCTCTTTTGATTATTATATTTGAGTATTGAGCTTGTGTACCTATATTTCGTTTTCATTGATTTTTTTATATGCAGAAAATTTTATATTTGCATTTTTCTGTTTATAAATTGATATTGAAATGAAATTGACAAAACAAGTATCTTTGACATTTTGACCTACTATACTTTCTTACATTTATCGGCAAAAAATTCAACAACAATACATTCTAATAATTATTCAAAAATATCGGACACACGAAAATATTTGTAAAATAACCAAAAACGCAACAAACCCATCATCTCGATTGCTCATCTAGCAAACAGCACATACATATACCTCCCTCTATTCTCTAAACATCAAAGATCCATCTCTTTCGACATTCACAATAGATATACGGCCATCCACTCAAGTTCCATCGCAATTCAAAGTGTGCCCTCGACATTCGTCCATCTAACCACCCCTCCCTCTTCCCCCAATTTGAAAGCTGTGGCATAAATCACGAGGAGTGAAAAATCGGCCGGAAATAAAACAATGCATCCGTGTGCCACGTGGCTGCTGGTCCCTCATTCTCAAATGCAAGCGCTCGCGTGGCTGTATACCTTTATAAGCAGGTCAGACCCCAAGGGTGTAAAAGGGGGAGGGGGCAACGCAAGAGATTGTCAGGAAGGGCGGGATAGATATAATTTTGCTGAATTTCACGCGGAGATAAATGACGCGTGGAAAATAACGGGAGTGTGTCGTTTATGTAGAGATATGTACACGTAAACTATACGTAATGTGCAAGTGGGTGATATGGTTGCGATTATGGTGAACATTTGTGTGTATGAACCTAATGTTAATTTAAGGAAAGTACAAGCGTGTGCTGTTCTACATAGGACATCGATCTTTCTCTCTGTGTGCTATAGTGAGATATTGTTGATGCATCTATTTTGAAAGGATTTTTCAAGAGGGGGAGAGGGGATAGACTAAAGGTAGTTGAGATTTTTGTACTATTGTTAGTATAGGCGAGCTCTCTTTTGATTAATTTGTCCTTTTGTAATGGAGGAGGTATGAAGCTATATATGGGGCTTGAGTTTTCATCATGTATATTGTGTATAGGTTGCGGATACATGTGTTATTTGAAGATCGGACAAGGAAATTTTGACTGTGAAAATGTAAACGAGAAAATGGTCTTTGACATGTATATTGGTGCATCGATATAACATTCCAATTTTCACGTGGTGGTGGTGGTGGTGGTGGTGGTGAAAAATCAACTTTCGGTAGCAGCGAATGTTTACCTATGCTTGGAATGTAACATCTGCTTTAAAAGTGAGGTATGGGTTTTATACCCCACAGTTAAGGCTGTTACGGTTAGCCTACATCTACCACAGATATTTTCTATTTTTCATAGAATAAATGTGGAGTGTTTAACGACGTAATTTTCATATTTATAATTTTAATTTTCGTTTATACCCACATGTATTTTAGATAATTATTAAAACAATTCAAATATCACACTCATATGCTCGGTTTATTTATTACTTGACATATCTCAATGTTTATTATTTACAAAAACTATCATATACCCTCTGATAACAAAAAAAAAAATATCGCGACACCGACAGTATAAGTCTTTTATAATCTCAGTGTCCTCGGCAATTACAAAAGGGAGTATGTAGGGGAAAAAAAATCACCCGAGCATGACGGAAGTGAATTTAAAATCTTTCAGTGAACAAAAAGCCGAAAAGTTTAAAGCAACGCTTTACAGTCAACGAAATCCACAGCTTACTATATATATACGTACATTATACATATATACAACCACCCGTCGTGATGCCTAAAAAAAAGGTCGAGCGAAAAAAAAAGAACAGGAGAGAGTGGTAATTGACTATTCCGTATATATATATGCCCCTAAAGTGCGCATCGTGTGTGTGCATACCTTTTATGTACAATTCATCCCCTTCTCACTTATATTGTATAAGAGCAAGTTTTGTGTGTGTGTAGATATGCATTTGCGACGATTTACCCTCCCGCCTCCCACAGGCCTTAACGAGAGAGACCATTAATTGAATTGTCTCTCTACCTACCTAAGAGAGTGTGTGTTGCATTTGGAATACTATAGTTTGAAGCGTGAATATGGAAATTTACGATTGAAGTGAAGCTATAGAAACTATGGTTATTGGGTTTGCTTTTGTTTCTCGTGTGTTTTTATATACATAGTTTGTCTTTTTAAAATGTCGCTCGCTAATGTAATGTCGCAGGTTATAAATGGTGTTAAAAAACGTTTGGATCTGTTCAATTCTCGGATAAAAATCTTTAGAGGATTACGTCGTTTTATATGCGGTGCTGATAAAAGGTTTGATTAAATTGATATTTCATATTTTTCTATATATAAATCTAAATAAATTATCATTTGTAGCAGTATATACATTTATAACTTTTTATACTTTCATCCAAGATCTATGTTTACATATAAACTTTTGCATGGTTTATTCGTATGAAATAAAAGCAAAGTAGTGTATAAGCCAAGATAAATAAAGCTAACCTTTCGTATTGCTCGTTCGAACTAACTTCTATATAATATGTGATAGAAAATACAGAAATAAAAACTTGTATAAATAATATGCTTTTCTCTCTCGTATGTATACCTATACATTTATACACATATATACGAAAGGAAAAGCCTAGCTCTGACGTTCTCCCTCACGTACAGAGTAAACCTTGCGTATATTTGCCATTCCAATAGAAACGAGTATAGTAGCAGCAGAGCGAAGGACTTGGAATAGCAAAGCCCTATATAGACTCATACGTACGTACACACACGATGAAGCAAAGGGAATTAGGGCTAACGTTATATGTATATGTGGGATGTGGCGCTAGGAAAAGGGTCATAGTACAGCTATATAGGATATACTCTCTCCGGGTTATGTTTGTACGTACGCGAAACGTCATCCCTTTGGAGAGAGAGAGAGAAAGAGAAATGCGTTGGCTTTCTCTTTTGGATAGAAAAGGGGATGATGGTTAAAGTCTTGCCACGTCACGTCTTCCGGTGGTTGCTAATAAAAACTCTGGCGCGAGTGGTCGTCGTGATGCGCTGCAATTAACGGATCAATTTAAGCCAGTTGAGCAGGGACAAATATTTGATCGCTTGCGACAGCAAGACACACGATTATCGACTTTTTTCCAATGAGCCGTGAGAAAAACCAATGAAGGGGGGAAGAAGAAAACTTTGTTGAGAGTCACGCTCTTATGAGGTGGATGGGTTAAAAAGTTGATGCTTGGGGATTAATGCATATTGTAACGGGACGATGTCAACTTTTTTGAAACTTGTGAGCTTGTGGATTTCTTTTTTTTTTTTTTTTAGGGAAGAGTTAGCGTTTTGATTGCTTGGGTTTACGGTTCATTGAGTTATGGATAGGTTATGATGATGAGATGGCATTTTATGTTCAAAGGTGATTTTGTGAAAAGTGGTCGTTACTTTTTTTTTTGGAAAATGGTTTGGAGCTTGGATTTATTGATACATTAAAAATGATTAATTTTTTAAATGGTATTTTAATAGTTTATTAAAATTTATATTTGCATTGATTCATAAAAAATAATAAATATTAATAAAAGCGAATAAATTTATTGAATGTTGTAAAAAAATTAATGTCAATTTAAAAACCACGTAATTTTTATTTTCATTCAATACAGTATGGTAAAAGTTTATTTAAAATTGAATATTAAAAGACCATTACCGAATGTATTATTCAAATGAAAAAAAACGTAATAGAAAACTGTTTACTTTTGCGAAAGCTTTTAATAAACGACCATTTTTCCAAACAAGTTTAAAAAGTCTTTTCTAGCAAAAAAAAAACTCTGTTCACAGTCAGAGCTTAAAATAATGTTACTGCGTATACTCTGTAGTCATAAAATCTTACCATTCAAACAACAGCAAAAGCTTTTACTTTACTATAGTTCCATCTCCGCACGTGTCCATCATTAGAACAAAAAAAAACAAAAAAGAAAGAAAAAAAAGTTGGAGCGCAAAAATGATAATCTGCAAAACGTAAAGCGAACGTGACGAGAATAAATTGATGCGTACCCCCCAACTTTAACTCCCTCCCTTTAGTTTGTACTCGACTGCGTACCCTCCAAAAAAAAAAGAAAAAAAAATTGCATCACATCCGTACAGCCCACGTATATATCTCACCTCCCTCTTCCTACGACAATTTTTTTTTTTTTACATCGTACCAAAAGCGCGTGCCCCACATAATACGCGAGACGAGACATACGAAGCATGAAAATACCCGGACCATCGCGCATACCGTTGTTCTACGACTGCTGCTTTCGCGTGTTCAAATTTCCCTTTAGGTGACATTTTATTGCACGCGAGACAGGAAGAAGAGAGGGGTGTGGTGTTGGAAAATACGTTTACACATATACAAATGCGTGAGTAAGTGTGATAACGGGGCGAAAAGAAAGTCGATTTAAGGGACGCGCTTCGTTGCGCTTTTTCAATTACGTCGCTTTTTAGAATTTAATGAGCGCATGTGCATTTTTTTGTATGTCTCTGTGTGTGTGCATATGTGTGTAAACTAGCGTGAGGGCTTTTATCTGTCAAATTAAAGAAAGCCACTTTTTCAAGTGCCAAATAAATATTTACGCGATTGGGTTGCAGCTGGATTGCTGCGGGCTAAATAAACTTGAATCACTTTTTTTTTGTGAAATTAGTTAATGTTGTTATGAGAATTTTTGGTTTTTAGGGAGACAATTATTTTTTGGTCTATTGTAGTTCTTCAAAATTATATATGGTTCTCTAAAGAGTGAGGAATGTCTGTGAATTTTAGAAGTTGTAAAATGAAGTCAGTAAGCGAGGGTTGGAAAGTGAGAGAGATAAATTTATGCGCATATTTGTGTAAAAGACTGCAACTCTACACTTACTTGTTTGCATATTACATACACGCGCACTCAT
Organism: Leptomastidea abnormis; assembly: GCA_030522805.1. Taxonomy (NCBI): domain Eukaryota; kingdom Metazoa; phylum Arthropoda; class Insecta; order Hymenoptera; family Encyrtidae; genus Leptomastidea; species Leptomastidea abnormis. Next base: position 23,996 of record JAPYZE010000101.1, read on the forward strand.
AAGTATTCTTCTTTTGCATCGTCCATTTACATATAATTTTGGGGGTGACGAAAAGGTAGTTTCTGTATACATCTTTAGCTTTTATTATTCTTGTATTCTTTTCGACTGCATTTTATATTATTATTTTTTCACTTTACGTGATTTAAAATTGTCAGAAATCATTTGATCGATTGCTGTTTAATATTTGTAATAAAATAAATGTATAAATAAAATAATGTCACTTGAATTTAAAAAATATATATTGTCGATCGCCTCATTGCAATGTACCGAATCATCGATAAATATGCAGATTGTCCCAACTGCAATTATGTATTTAAAGTCGAAACCTTTTTTTTCTTATTTCTTTCCGGCTCATAAATTATTCATCTCTAAGAGATGATTCTATAAAAAATATGCTTGCGCACGAATTTAAAATTATTACTCTTAATTTTTTAAATGTTTCAAAAGAAGTCCGATACTTTTAAGACGTACATATTTTTTATATTCTTAAAAATGTCAAATAGTAAAATCAAACATCTTTAGCATAAAAAAAGTACTACTCAGCATCCCACTTTAAAAATTGCATTTCCATCAATTCATGGAAAAATCATGGTGAAAAATAGCAATACGTACGTAACAATATTGACCTAGTTTAGCAACTATAGAAAGAAATCTTTCGACCTTCGACATTTCTCAAGAAACTTCCTCTTATAAGCGAAAAAAATTCAAAAAATAAAAATCAACGCTATTGCATCTTGATCTAAACCAACGTCATCGCCTGCTGCAGTTCAGAAAGTCAATCTCGCGTGTATTAGCCGGAAAAGCGTGAATAGCCAGAAATAGATTTTTCTTTAGAGCCACATGATTCTGTTGGCCAGTTGGAAAGTGTAAGCATTCTCGGAAATTTGCTCTCCCAGAGGATATACGCGCGGATTTGCACAGGAGAGCAATCGAACATGATTTCAGTCAAAATAAATCTACCATTTGGAATTCACAAGGAAGAAAAGGAAAAATGAAGAAAGGAGTAAAAAATGATGACGCTTGTGCACAGGTGTAAACGCATTGTATATAGCCCAGGTGCGTTAAAAAAGAAGAGGAAGGAAGATCGACCCATTACGTAGTAAGCAAACTACGTCATAGCTTTGTTTTGCGAAAGAATAAGACTGAGATGGGGAAGAGGTAGCCAAGTGAGAAAGTTGGAAAAATAAAAGAAACTCCCTTGATTCTGGATGATTTTCTTTTCTTTTTTAACTCCTCCTCCTCCTCCCGTAATGGTGGTGGTGGTGGTGGTGGTAGCAAAGATGAAAATGTGTCTTGATGAAGGCGAGAGCTATACCGTACCTTGTATATAATACCGTTTGCCCTCTACGACTCGTTTGGAATTTCAAAGTCGTGGTTAGAGAACAAAAGAGACCTCTTGGGAATTTAACGTTGTTCAAGAAACTTTGATATAAAAGAAACTACGATTATTTTACTTTGGTATATAGATTTTGCAACGTTAACAACGTTTAAAGATATTATTTCTTTGTGACGATAATATGAGAAATGTTATTGCATCTCAAGTTTATCTGTATATTGAATATTGGAAATAGTTTTCATCAATACAACTAATACCTCCGGTAAATTTCGATATACATATACTCATGTTAAAATTTAACTGAAATTCAGCAGGAATTTAAGGTACACACATAACACACTATGTGTATATATTTACACATACCTGCTATCAACCTTTAGATATAGAAGTAAAGAAATGACGTAAACGAGGCCAAAGCTGTAAAGCAACTATAACGGATCCCATCCCTCTAGATATCCCTATGGGATTATCCATTGCAGCTTGTTTCTAGCTTGGTACACAACTTACCCTCCCTCTCAGCATCCAGACGAGACCAAGAGAGAGAAAGGTAACCGCATCTTTGTGGAGAGCCATATTGTATGTATGTAGTTGTTGTATATACATGTATATATACAGTAAATGTATAAGATGATCGTTTCGCGTAGATAAGAACTGTAAGGGCTAAGGCAAGTACATGTGGTTGAGGAGGAGGAGGAGGAGGAAAATATCGCGTGGTCGAACTACGAGACTTACCGAACAGGAAAACTTTTCTCTCTCGCTCTCTCACGTGCAGTTCGTCTTCTATCAAGCCTCTCTTCTTTTTTTTTTTGTCTTTTCTTTTTCTCTTGGCGTGTTCTTATTAGCGGTTTGTGTAAATCTGTCGAGACTGATGCATGTTAGGAAATTCGAATTTATTGAAATACTCTGTTTTTAATGAGCTAACGTTAGAGACGTATATATATTTGAAAATTTTTATTCTGGGTTTATTAAATTCAAGTTTAAATGAACTGTCAAGTATAGGACTTTTAATTCATGATCTTTTTTTGTTTGTGGTGCTATTTTTAGATTGATTTTGTGAAGAATGTTTTATGTGGTTGACGTTTGGTAATTCAAGTCTATATTATAGTTTCTATTTGGAAAAAAAAGTATTGGATAAGTTTTTGACAAGTTTATTTTAAAACTTTTCAATTAAATCTTTTGCAATGGTTATTTTATAATATGGCAGGTCCTATGTGAAACTCGATATAAAAAAAAAAATTAATTTCTATGCTCAAAGATATTAATCAAACGAAAATCTAACTCTTCTTTTGATCAAAGGAAATAATTAAGTATTTCAATTACTATGAAGATATTAACGAAATAGTTTCCGCTCTTTAATTTCATTAATTCAAAAGTTTCATTTATATAGTAATTTTCAAACGATTAGATATATTCTTTGAACATTAAAATAAATTAAAAATAATTAAATGGTTTAATGATCCGCATAATTAAAAATCACCATTAATTAAAAAATAATCATCCCTGTCATTTTCTATATTAATTTATTCAAATTTCAGTAAAATCAATCTGATCACTAGTAAAATTTATCAGAATTCATAAACTATCATCTATAGTCGCTCCTTCTCCAATATTCTCAGTTTCGTTATATAGCTAAACCTATAAGAGAGTCTCATCTCCGATTCTCGAGATTTCTCCTCTCGTATATAGCAATAGAGTGTAGAACGTAAATACAAGCATACGATACTTGAGTAAGAAGACGAGGTTCCTGAAACGGATTTATCGAGCGCGTCAAGGGTGAAGAAGAGTAAGCAGAGACGAAAAGGAAGAGGAGTGGGAGAGAAGGAGTCACTGATAGAGTATAGGAGGATGAAGGGGGGGATTCGTTAGTCCAAGTGCATCGAAACGTGCCCGCAGGATATCGTACAGTTGGGTGTATATATATACACGAGAAGAGAGAAAGAGTGAGATAGCATATTATTTTTACTTCCTCACATTTCATGACATCCTTTACTCTGTACTTGCTTATAGCTTCGATTTTTCCAACCCTCAACGATTGATCGGCCACACAGAATTTCCGGAGAAGCTGATTCACGAATCATCCAAATACGATATATTGATGTCATTCAAGTTTCTCTTGGCACACGTATTCGAACTTTGTATTATGTTAGCTCTTCTATATATATATATGAGAAAGGATATAGGGGAGGAGAAGAGGAAGGGAATTTAATTGAAGAGCGCAGCGTCGACTTTATTATTATAAGGGTATCGCTCTTGTTGGCGTAAGCCTGATATTAGTGTAATAGGGAGGGGTGGCTGCGTTGTACGATGAGCGTGTCGGACTCTGAAAATCGAGATGGCGAGATTGCGCGCGCGAGAAGGGAAGAAGAGAGAGGTTGTTATAGTTTGCTACAGCTGCAACTTCGTTGCTACTCTGCACGAAATTCTATTTCTCGTTTTCTTTTTTCTATTTATTTCTCTTTTTGCACACAGGGTGCTGGAAAAACATTTTAGCGAAACTTGCGAATCCTTGAATTTTGTTTTTTTTTATTCTTTTTTTTTTAAATTAAAGTCAAAGTGGATACTTATTTAAATGACGATAACTTTTTAGGTATTTAATTAATTTTAATGATATTCGTGTTGACGATTAAGAGAAGAAAAAAAATTGGTTAAAGGACCTTTAATTAGTCAAACAACTTGTAGTTAATTTGATGGAAATGGGGTATTAATTGTTTCGCTCTTTTGGTACTCTGTGATCAATAAAATTCATTTGCCCATCTGAGGAATTTCTAATTAGTTGTGACAATGAGGTGTTGTTATGTCACGTATATATAATTAACGTAGCATATTTTGCGATACTCACTGCCAATTTTCGAGGAACCTTGGATATATATATATATATATATATATATATATATATATATATATATATCGTATATGTTGGCTTATTTCCAAGCTCGCTGTTCATGTTGAACATGCAAACATCAAGCCCTCGGGCTTCTTCTCTCTGTTACATGCAAAACTTCTTTGTAAACTTACTTCGACTGGTTTAATGGTTGATTATGTAAATAATTTCGTAAAAATAAAATTATAATAGCAATTTATACAAATATTTTTGAAAAAGCTTTTAGAAAAAAATATATACAATACTTGACTATCTTTGTTTTGTTGATTCATTCTTTAATTTATTTTATAGTGTTTTGAAAAAAAAATTATTAAACTGCAATTTTCATCTCTGATACTTTTCCATTTTACTCAGCTTTAAAACACTAAAACTTTAATGCTTCATAATATCAAGTTAACGGTACTCTTTTGTCTTTTTATTTATTTTCATTGACCAACATTTAATTTTTTCCAAATACACCTTTACCATTATAACATAACATTTAGACACGTATTCAATGTGTTTCCTAAACAGGAAGTAAACGTCCGTTGGTTTTACTAAGCAGTGCTTAAATATAATCTTCAAAAAAAGGATACTGGCGTGTATGTGTGATTTTCTTTAAAGATTGTAATTTTATATCGGCTACAAGCTGTTACGTCTCATGCTAATGCGTTCCGAGGATGCCAATCTTGAGATTTTTTTGTTAAATTTCTTCTCGTAACGATCCAGTGCATCTGTGAATACTACCATTTTTGTCTTGCCCGAATGACCAATAAAATTTTATATTGGATGTCATAGCGAAAACGTGTTTCTCTTCTTCTTCTTCTTATTCTCATCGTGTTGGCTTACATTCATATGCTTATATGCAAGCTTGTCTTCGCTAAGCTATACAAAGTTAGATGTAATGGAAAAAGAAGTAAAAGTCATTACAATTTATGATAATTTTTATTACCTTTCTTTTCCTACCTATTTATATGATAAAAAATTTTTTTTCGCCTTAATTTTCAAGTTTAATCTTTTTCAACATGTAACAATTTTATAAAAACTAAAAAAAGAAAAACTAATATAATTCTAACTTGGTAATATTGTAATCATACTTAACAAAAAGGAAATACGAAACGTTCAAAAGTTTAATCTAAAATGTCGGCTAAAAGTTACACATGAATAAAAACGAAAAAAATAAAAATTTTTTTCTATTCCCAGACTTGAAACATTAAATTATCCGGGACCGCAATTTAATTCACAAGTTGTCATTCATTCTTCCCTACGTACAGCAACGCAGATCATAAAGAAAAAAAAAAGTAATTTAATCTCAGCCGCGAACTTGAAATAAGCTCTCGTTTCTCTCCTGACATCTTCTCTTGAAAATATCTCGTTATTCAAAAAAATAAAAAAAATTTCAAAGAATAAAAAAGCTTTAACGACAACGAGCTGCTTCAGCTGTCACTATAGCTCTTCTAAATTAAAAACAAACGCACTTTACTTCATCTTGTGCTTGATAAAGAAAGCTTATTCTTCAAAAGCCTCCCTACTTTTAGAATCCAAAAGCGATAAAGTCGTCCGTAAAATAGAGTATCGTAATTGCAAGAGATCCAAAGCACCTGCGCAGACCCAGTATTGTTTATCATGAGCAAACAGCTTCGTCTATGGCTTTCCCGAGACCTGTCCTTTGTTCTTTCATTGCCTTCTCGCGAGAGCTCATCCGCGAGGACGTAAGAGCAGCTGTATCAACTTTTTCTCGGTTATATACGGTAAGCTGTATCTTGTAAGCGTGTACTTGTGAAACGTAGACGTTGGGATCTGTTTGCTTGATCTTGAAAGAGATATACTATATGTATACTTTCGCGTTTTGTTAAATTGTTTCTTGACGATGTTGAGAGGTATAAGAATCTCTTGTGGATTACTATGTACTTTGGAGGGATGTTTTGACTTATAAATATTTTAATATTTTTTAAATTTGAATTATTCATGTAACATTTATATAGATTATTAATAATAGATTTTCAGAAATAAAGCAATATAAATTTATTTTTTCAATTGGAAAAGTCTGGAGTTTAAAAGTATATAAATATATGATAAATGAAAGATTTGAGATTGAAAGTTATAATGGAATTTCAAAGTACTTGATATGAATTCTATATATTGAATTTACGAATACGTTGGAGTTGAACTGTTATACTTTTAAAATACAGAACATCACTTGACCCAAATCATACTAAGGATCTTTTTTTAAAGATGAACTTATAAGAATTTGATTTCTTTGAATTTTTTAACAAGCATTCACATTCGTACGAGTGTTTTATAATAATTCAGGAAAAAAAAATAAAAAAAAAAGTATTAGACAGTTTACAAATAAAATTAGCAGACACAGAGACATGCTTTAAAATGCTGTATAATTTTTAATAGAAAAAAAGTTGATTTAAAAAATATAGAATTTAACTATTGATAAGATTTTCTTTGATGAAGAATACGATTGTGTTTTTAATATTTTATCAAAATGATAAGTGATAACATGAAAAATATAGGCTCTTAGCATCAATATTTAACTTGAAGGTTAGCGCTCCTTTAATGTTTATCATTAAAAAAAAAAAGAGTTCATCGACTACCAAAATTTTTATTTATTCATACGTATATCTCTAAGTACCTCTTTTATTCATTTATCTATTTAAGTGATTACGTATTATAATTTATTATATAGAATAATAATTTTTTTAAATTTAAACATCTGCAGTATTTCTAAATTATAGGAAGCTGTTTTTATTCGCGTAAATCAACTTATATAACATAACCAGAATTAGTCATGTGTTTTATTTTTTAGCGAGATAGTAAATTATGCTACCAATAATAAATACTTGCTTAGCACCGTTACTTTCAGATATTTAATTGAACGTAATGTGTTTGGTTCAATTTATTGATTATACTTTAAAAAAATTGTCGTTTATCGTTTATATTAATGAAATTACCTTGACAAAAATTTGTTACCTTTAATTGTTTGAAATATTCTGTAATTTGACATCAATTGATAAAAGTGTTGTAATATAGTTTAGACCTTAATACTATAATCACATTCTCGATAATAAAAAACGGAAATCATAATATTTTGTCATAATGATTCATTATCAAACAAATCATCACAGAATGTGAACTATTCACACTTGAATTTCTCAAATTCTTTGTCTGTTATAACATACTTACATTCCTTGATGTAATTCATTTAAATGCGTTCATTTATAGCTACAGGATATTTATCGCGTAGCAAATCGTTCATAAATTTATGTTTTGAAAGTAAATAAGTAATCAAGGAAACGAATAGATAAGCCAGTATTTTACTTAAAACTCATACATTGTATTAAAACGATTAATTTACAATTTCTTTATCAATAAAATTCAACTCACCAAATTAATGATACCTAACCGTATATAACTTTTACTCCGAATAAATAAAAAATAAAAATCAAAATTAAGACTGTTTCATTCCCAATTTTAAAATTGTAAAAAAATCAAAACAATTAATAACCCAAAAAGCTGTCACTAGCAGTAAATAAATCAGTTTAACGATAAATAATAAATCGATTTCATCCAAAGACAATTTAACGTATAAATTGTCTTTGCGTGTACTATCAAGCTTTATCATACATCATAATATCATCTTTCTATATACAAGCACACTATTTCCATTCAAAACCGGAAAAAAGAAAAAAAAAAAAAGAAAAACAAGTACTTGCATACACGTGCCATCGTCAGTTGTATATACAACACACAGGGTCAGTGTCCTACCAACAAGCAAATAATAAAACCCCACCGACGCTATGTGTGTGTATGTGGCACGGGTGTGTATCCGTTTTTTTTCTTTCTCTTTTTTTTTCTTTCTCTCTCTTATGATGATTACGCGGTCGGCCCATGCCAGCTATTTTTCGCGAACGTGGAATCTAGGCAATGCTGCTGCTGCCACACAGTCCGGAAACTCTTCTATTGTTCCGTCCGGTATAGCTCTCTTTTCACATGTTACATTTTTTGTGTATATGTATGTGATGTCTTTTGGACCTCGGGATATATTCGTTTTTATCTGCCACTCCCTGCTAGGCCTATATATACTGCTTATTTTTTTTTCTCTTATTGCCTTTTCACGTCTTCTTTTAAATTTTTTTTTTTTTTTTGAAGAGCCGCTGTTTATTTGACGTTGTGTCCTAGTCTCCCTCTTCTCTTTTATACTTCCCTTGACTTAAAGAAAAAAAGTAATTTTGGCTGCTGTTTTTTTTTGTCTTTTCTCGGCCTTTTTTTTCGTTACGCCCTGAATAATGAAAAATTATTGGTAGTGAAATGGTAAACAGTGGAATGCGATGATTAAAACTTGGTACCTGTTCTTTTTTTTTTTTTTTTGTTTGTTTATTTGTTATTTTGCTCGACTTGGTTGTCAGTGAAAATTATATGTAATTTTCCTTTGGGGGGAGGGATTTTAAAATTAAGATAAAAATTCCAGACAAATATTTTCGCAAACTTGGAAAATTATATAAATGAAATTTATTTACCTCTAGGGGGTATGTACGTAGTGGTATACGCGCAATTATATTAATACCCGAGATCAAACGAATATCGAAAATTGTCTTGATTATAATTGCGCAACGTTGCAAAAACACACGCCCTCCTCCTCCTCCTTCTCTTCCTTTTCTTCCTCCCAAACAATCAAAGCTTCGCTTGGAATCGTTTAAAATGGCTACCACGGCAAATCACGCGAACCATCATCGAGGCCAATCGAGAAATAGCTCCATAAACACCATAATACACACACACACACACACGCAGTATATTATGTATACATACCTTATCTTCCTCCAGGCAGACCAGACTAATTTTTCCTTTGTTCACGCACGTCGGCGTGCCCAGCCACTCGAACGTTTCATTCTTGCTATATACCTACGTGTAATAATGTAAACTCAGCAGCACGAGAAAATATTCGTCAGTATAGGAAAATTAGAGGACAGAGAGAGAGAGAGACTCCGTTGCTCGTCGGGGACGCAGAAAATTGCAGTAGACGATTGTTTAGCATTGGCTAAATGGCCCCCCAGCTGAGCGCATGTATAAAATAGTCCCGTGTTCTCCACTTCTATACACGTAATATATAATGTATAGCAGCATTTTATGTACATACACACACGACGTATATACATGTACGTGGGAAAGGAGGCGCGAAATTAGAGGCCCTCCTCTATACTTCTTCTCCTTTGCTTCGATGGAGATTCGGTCGAGCGATGCAACGATATTTTTCTTCTCTTTTTTTGCGATACCGTAAGTTATACATACACCGATTCGACTCTGCATTCGTCATTCCAGGCTGGGTTGCGTCCACGTTAGGTATATATATATCAGGAAGGGATATATACCGTTTTTCGTACGGTAAATAAACTCGAGAGATACAGAGCCGATGGCCAAGTGATAAGGAAATTCGGACGGGGGTGGTATATACTCCCTTTTGCTCTTTCTCTCTCTCTCTCTCTCTCTCACTGCCATTAACTTTGCTCCGTGACTCGTGCAAAATGCGATGTTTTTTTCTTTTGGTTGTACTGCTCTGGTTGTGTAATACTTGTATGAGAACACGTGTGTGGATAGTTGAGTTTAGAGAGGAACTTTTTTTATTTGATGCTTTGGTATTTTGAAAAAAAATTGATGTTTTTTTCTGTAATTTTCTGGTAAATGATTTTTATGAGATTAGAGATAAATGAAATGTCTTGGAAAGCTCTTACAAGTATTGATTTTTTATTTTTGTATTATTTTTTTTTTTTTCTTCAATTTTACCAAGGTTTGAAATTGTAAAAGAGTTTGCGTTGAAAAGGAAATGAGAAAGGGCTGAAAAATTGTTAGTCGAAGCAGAAGATGTCTTTATATAGTTGATGCAGATTTGATGTGATTTTTTTTTTTCCAAGTAAATTGTCCTTTAAATGCAGACGCGCGACCTCGTCTATTTTCTGTATGACCTAAATTTTTTTTTTTTTTTTTTTTAATATGCAGATTTTTTGTCACTACGTTGCTTATCAGAATTATAATTGCGTATCCAAAAAAAAAAATTTTTACATTTTAATTAAATTTTGATTAATTCAATGTTTACACAAAAAGTTTAATAAATACAATTAATATATTTTACCACAATTAAATATTAATTTATGTAGTAATGAAAATTTATTAATTTTAATCATAATCCCTAAACAGATTAAAACTAGCATTAAATAAATCTCATTATCAATTAACATAATAAATAATATGTTTCCCTGAGACAACGCACGTTTAGCTTCAACCACGCCTTTTTTCACATTATTAAATATTACTATTCCAAACGATAAATAATACCCGACAGCAGTTATCATAATCCCCATGTTCGTGTTTATCTGCAACGAACAGATTACTGTCTTTGCATATAGCTTAGTTAAAAAAAAAACTTGCTCGATAGGCATTCCAACAATCGATAATTCAGTCGGTCGTTGCCGGTGCTCACGTTACGAAATCCCGATAACGAAGACCAAAGGGCTCTGAAAATGCACTCGGTTAGCGGAGTTTCTCGCTCAATGTAAAGCCTCTATTCCAGTATATCTCGATCGAATAATTGTTGAAGCGGAGATTTCGTTTTTGGATTAGATTATAATACCGTGTTCAGTTTAGCGTAATTAATATCGAGTCTCATTTAACAATTGTTATGCGGTGACAGGTTGGAATTTTAAAAGCGATTTCAATTATTTATAGGATTTTAAATGGATTAGCAACAACATATTAGTCTCAAGACTAATGTTTCGTTATCAAAAAACGTTTTCTATGCTTATCAAAAACAAGCTTGAAATCGAAATTCTTATCGGAGGAACACAAGACGTAAATTAAGGAAGCTTCTTCGCTTGAACCGCATCATTATTCAAAATTTTAAATAACAACCTCAACCAAAATCATCCATCTTTTGAACACTCAGATAAATATTAAAAAAAAAAAATAAATATCAGCAATATAAAAAAATCGAAAAAAAAAATTTAAATGTAAATGCGATCGTAATCGATAAAAATGTTGCATTTCAAATAACAAGCATTTATAATCTGTTCCTTTTTATTAATCGCCAATTTAAAATAAAAAAAAAAGATTATGCATCGACCTAAAACTGCAGGTATATACTATAGTGACAAAGTATCGAAAGCAGTATAACCCAACATCATCAAATTTTCTTAAGCGTAAGATACAGAGAACCGATGATTACCTTACAAGAGAGATAACGTGTGCTACCTAAGCTGCGCTTATGTATGATATAGTAATAGGGTGGAGCCTTAATTTTCGAAAATATTCAGAGTCTCGAGCTATATACGCTTTTATTTAAAAGCCGCTTTTGAGTCTGAAATTACCATGGCGTACACGGGTGCCCTGGTATATTTATAAAAAAAGAGACACTTGCATCGAAAGTGAAAAACAGTCTGGTCCCATCGTATAAGCGTTAATATTATATAGACTTATCTTATTCTTCTTCCTTCTTCGTTGCGTAGAACTTGTTTTTTTATTTTTATTTCTTTTTTTTTTTAATTTGTGTAGCACAAACTTGTATGTACCCGCTCGCTTCTTTTCCAAGACGCACAATTTTTATCAAGCTGCTGGTGCTGGTACCAAGAATACAGAAGACCCGTCGTCAGTGTCGTCATGTGGGTAGTAGTAAGCTTTGAAGCTGGAGCTACTGTACCCGCGTCTCAGATACGATCTCACTGTGCCACTGGAATTTTATAATTTGATATTGGAGAATTTTTATTTTATTTTCTTTTCTGTTGGATCGATGGGGTAAATATGTAATGGTACGTTAGAATTTAGCTTGTTTAATATTTTAAACGTTCGATTTAATGAAAGTTTAGAGAAAGTTGATATTTTTTTTTTTTATACGTTGAAAAATAATTACTTGCTGCTGTGTAAGGTGTAAATCGAATGATATTAATCCTGAAAATTTTTATCATTTAATGTTTTACCGGATATAAGTTGCATGCGCTTATAAATTTATCTTTAAAATTGCTAATTGACCTCGTTAAAAACTGGTATTATACCGTTTCAAATTTATTTACGAACATTCGTAATAATTTTTATTTTATTTCTTTTTAATTCCTGAACATGTCATTTTCAGATAAATACAAACTTCTTAAAATTAAGTTTATTTCTTTTGACTCGATGCTCTTTATAAAACGAAACGCACCCGCGTGGCTTGTATATTTCACGTGTCTTTTTTTTTTTTTTTATTTGGAGATTCCCCGAATACTGTAGTTACTGATAATAGCTGATGCATGGGTTGCTTTTTGGTAACCAACGTGTGTGTCGGTTGTTAAATTATGATTCATGTAAATTGACCTTTTTTCAGTTAGGCTATATGCGGTACCGATAAGCTTGATACCGTTCTTTCGTACTGTAACAAATAAAAAAAAAAAAAGAAGAGAAGTTGGGTTGTCATGCCAAATTTTAATTTATAACTCGACTGCATAACGACGGGAGATATTGGATTATCACTGTACGATAAGCACACTCTACTGCGAATTGGTAGATTGAGGGAAAATTTATTGGTTTCCAATGTGTGAAATGATCGACTGTAATGTTGACATCGCGCTAATAATATACGATATACCAGTAATTTACTAGCAAATAATATCCCTCGGTTACATTTAAAATCAATTACACGATAATGCACAAGTCTATATATAGACCATCATATTTTGACGTTTGACATATATTAATATATACGTATCAATAAACATTACATCACATTCTCCAATATTCGCATATAATTTGCTATTTCCACCGATCAATTACCAAGTCACAACGTAATCAAGCACGGCTTTGACCTACTTCCGTGTCTAATCGCAGTTCCGTTGCGCGCGAAAATATTATCCACGCATACACGCAGCACTTGTTTAGCAACATTGCGCGACTTGCCATACAGCATCCAACAGCTAAGGCCTATATATGTATTCTCATTAAAAAATATATATACTTGTTCATGCACTTGTTTCCCCTCCCCAAAAAAAGAAGACAAACTAAAAAGTACAAACCTGATTTAATCATCCGGTCGCCGTTCGTTCGATAAAAAAAAAAGATTCAGCGTCAAGAAAAACCAATCGAATCAAGCAAGCTCCATTAGCGAAGCAAAACATGACTTTATTAATAGAAGTATTGATGAGTAGTAGTCAGCGAAAAAAAAAAGAAATCAACCTGACAATCATTCATTTTCCCACACTAACTCATTCACAAAGAAAAAGCTTCAAACGTCCGGTATGTAAAAAGCTAATTGTTTTCCATTCACGCTGCATTTATCTGGCGTACTGTTTACGAAACTCTAGCACTACATCAATAAACACCACATATGCTTAGAAAAAGAAAAAAAGATAGACAGCAGAGAAAATATATTTCCCTTTCCGATCTCTCTTTTTTACTCTCACCCATATGCATATAGGTATATATCTTTTTCTCGCGACATAGCAGTCTCTATATATATATATATATATATATATATATATATATATGACCCCCGCAAGCGTACCACATGGCATCCACGCAATGTGTATACACACATACATACACATATACACACCAATTCAATCGTCACTCTCCAGTTTCTCATATATGCTATAGTGTGTCTCCACCTTCTTATATAGCGCCCACAACTGGCATATACACACCCACACACAGTCTCAAAATCGTATACGTATATGAAACCGCGTATAATATAGAAACCAAGAGTCGAGAGAGGCTCTCGCGGACGATAGTAGCCCGTCGCGGCTGCAGCATATATATGTGTGTATATAAAGGGGGGGACAGATACCACACGCGGTATGGGTCCGGGGGACTCGAGACGCTATATAAGCGAGAAAGAGAAGGAGTAAGAGAAGAAGAAAGAGAGAAACTATGCGTAGGAGACTGTGAAGTGAGAGAAGGGAGAGAAAGAGAGAGAGAGAGAGAGAGAGAGAGAGAGAGAGAGAGTACGGCGTGCGGCCGATGCACATCGGCGGGGAGTATATGGCGAGAGAGAGGAGGCCCGCAACAAACGCGCCAGAGCCGAGAGTGGTATAGACAGTCCCGCCGCGGCACTCGATACGCGCCGATATATACTCGAGAAAGAGCTGCTGCTGCTGTTGTGCTGTTACTACTGCGCGCCTTTCTTGGCTGCTATTCCAATTATTCTATGGTTTTTGCAAAGTGTGACAGTTTGTATTAATTTTAAGGGTGTTTAAGTTTTTTTGCATTCAAGTGTTATACTATTGTCACAAGCGTCGTGTTGAGGAAATAGTGTGCCAAAATTGTGGATGTTGTTGTTGTGTTGTTGATAGTGAAAGAAAAAATTTTAAAGTGCGAATAATAAGTGATGAAGTTTGATAAGACGAGGAGTTGTGTATGTGAAATTTAGGAGGCTTTTTTAATCAAATTAAATCGCTGATCAGAAGCTTGAAACATTATAGTGTGGACATGTGTAGGATCGATAATCGGCTTTTGTGCTTTGAAATTGTAAAAATTATATGGCCAAGAAATATTTAGTCGGATAAATATTTGCAAGCTGTGTAATTTTGTGGATAGAGTAGCAATACAATAAAAAATTATAGTTAATAAAAATCATCGTATCATACTACATAATTAATTAACGATTTTTTCTACATTTATTCGTTACACACAATCAATCAAGAGATCGTTAAAAAAAGGAAAAAACAATCACAAGATTTCTGATACCACAGATAATCTGAGAAAATACAACTCATCGTACTTTCCCGCCCGCAAAAAGCCACACAGATTTGCAATCTCTCTCTCTCGAAACCTTAACATTGAGCCGCAACAAATATCCGCACACTTATACAAACGCACCTTTTGTTTCTAGTATTACTTACAACCGGTGCAAGTGAGTATATTTATATGCATCACATACACAAGACGTAATAGCATCGCGTGCCGGTTGTGTATGTATGTATGTATGTACGTACCTCCATACGGAATCCATATACCTTCTCAAGCGCAATTGGGCTTTCTCTCTTTCATTCTTTCTCGGCACTCCTGCGGAAAAGAAAGAAAGTCCGCGCATGTGCGCGCAACATATATATCGCGGTCATCGGCACACATCGGCAACGACTCTCCTGTATATGAGGAGGCCCGTTCCGAATAACAAAAAGCCGCACGGCCTCCTCTTAAAAGGATATACATCTAAGCACAGCAGAGAGTATTATTATACTAACTTTTCCGGAAGCACGCCGTATACAAGAGCGCTTGGAAGGTTAATCGATCGATCGATAGAAAAGTAGAAGGAGGAGAAGGTCCGATCGATTAACGGAATCATACTGGAAATCAAGTGTGCCCCACGGCTTCTACTGTTGCATCGGTATATGAGTACCGATATACCGTACTCTGATCACGAGGTCGCGAGTACTCAAGAAATCGACAACACGAGCTTTGAATAACCCAGCTTGTGCTTGCTGAAACCCAGTGTGTTTATACCTTAGTGAATTTAGTTCAACGCCGTTTACGGAAAAGGAAAGAAAGAGTGAGTGAGTGAGTGTATGTGTCTCCGGTCTCTCTTTCTCTTTTTTTCGCGGTTAAATTTGCACGTAGTATAAATCTAGATCTCTCTTACCGATAAATCATTATACGTGTGCTTATACATAATTCGCGAGTCAAACATCCAAAAAATAAAAAACGAAATAATGTCGCCTTCAGCTGGTAAACCATATCTACCGCGATTTTATTGCGAGTAAATACACGGACAGAAAAACACAAACATATCGCGTATAATATATATAAAACGCAAGTGTCCAAGCGACACTTGTATCGATTATGCGAGTAACAGCAGCTCGACGGCGCCGTGTTTTACGGGAAAAACGGGTTCGTATATTACCGAAGCTTGTTGTTGCTGTTGCTTACCTTTTGAGAGAAAAAGAGAAAAAGAGCAAGTTGGTTTGATGAAAAACGTATACACAGATACCGATATGCTCTTAAAACCGATATTATATACCAAAGCGCGAAAATCGGCGTGATTTAACCAGCGCACATCAAGATTAATCGGAGCGCAACATGTTTTATTGTACGACGTTGTACTAAGTTTTGTGAATAAAAACCGGAGCTTCAGATTATAGTACAACGAAAAATTGGAAAGTATAGCAATTGAATAAAATTGGATTAAGTTAAATCCAATCGAAAGAAAACAGTGATATATTTTGAGTGATAACAGTGAAAAAAAAAAAAAAAATATATGTTTCCGGAATATCTTTGGAGCCAATTATAACCCTTTCACCCTTCAGGCGTCAGAACACAAGACACGCACACGTGCCAAAGAAATATAGGTGTGGCGCTCAAGGCACCCGGAAAATTTCAGTACACGCTCTTCTCTCCCTTTCTTTCTTTCTATATAAAGTGGAAGTTTACCCGAGGATATATATACATATTATAGGAAGTGTGTGAATATTATACGTCGAGTTGATAATACATACGTACATACTTGGTAGCTCACGCGTGTTGTATTGCACGAATACGTTTATATATACATAACATACACACATCGTTTAGACATGCTGAAGATACGGATGCTGGATTACATCGGTGACACCGGGTGAGTGACTTTATCATCATCTCTTTTACTCTCTTCTTCTTCTTCCCTCGCTCTTATTTCTATATCTCATATATATGGAAGTTGTGAATGAGCTTGAATCTCAATGGCTGTATGTTCACTCGCGCACATGTGCATAATAATATGTATAATGGATGCATACAGAAGAGATATAGAGTGTGCATATGAATAAATTTGTCACCACGGCTACTTTGGTGTCTTTCTCTCTCGTCTTATGTTTATGACTTGTGTTATATTTACGATTATGTACATATATATACCCATCTGGATTTCTTAGTTAGTCTTTACTTGATACTCCATTTCTTTCCCTCCCAAAACTCGACTCCTTCTTACTCTTCTCTTTTATATACATTTTTTCTTCCAATTAAATTCAAGCTCAGCGCAACTGACGATGCATCCTATATATAAGTCAAATATCACAAGCAATCTCTTAAAAATAACCAGATCCAAAGGCATTTGTCGGCAAAAGTATACAGATATAGGTACATGTACAACTTGAATCTTAACTCTTTTCCATGCAATCCAGTATCGCTCACGAGTCCTGGACTCACGGTTCTTTTACGAGGAAGATCCACGTGATTTTTATCGTATACTATAGACCAAGCGGTATATATATGCAAGATATACCTACACCTGTATAAAGCGCTACTATACCTCTAGTATTTACTCCCCACATGAAGATCAAACCGTTAAATACCACAGTAAGGGTATAGTCTGGTATTATCAGAAAGCTTGATTTACGAAACACCTGTTAGTAACCGCATGAATTTGGTA
This sequence comes from Leptomastidea abnormis, assembly GCA_030522805.1. Classification (NCBI taxonomy): domain Eukaryota; kingdom Metazoa; phylum Arthropoda; class Insecta; order Hymenoptera; family Encyrtidae; genus Leptomastidea; species Leptomastidea abnormis. Next base: position 41,561 of record JAPYZE010000101.1, read on the forward strand.
CCTTTCGATAAACCAGCTAAAATGAAGCTGGATTATACGGGGAAGCTTGCATATTGCGTTAATTGCATACTGTTTGTGTGAATGTCCTTGCGCGTATTGATGAGTTTGATTTGTTCGACGTTTGATGTTCTTTTGGTGTTGGATGGAACCAATTAACTGGGATTTCTTTTTAAGCTGGAAAAGAGAAGATCTATAGGTTTTTAATAGTTGAGATTTTTGAATTTGAGAATTGAGAACTGAATAATGTATTTTTAATTGCGTTTTTTTTTCGAAAAAATATGTGTATTTATCTAAAGTTTGTATAATGATAAAAAAAAAAATGCTGACGTAATTGCAGTAAAAGTATAATAGTATACATAAGCCGGCTTATACAAAACGTTTTTAAAGATCTATTAAAATACAGAGCAGTTTCATTTTATTCTAACGCTTTGTATAAGTACCTTTTCGTACAATAGTTTCGTATATGTATACGCTAAGCCATAATAATAATAATAATAATATATTTTACGCGAAGGAAATTTATGTCACAATTATACGAAAATTCAACGAAAGTTGAACGTGATACTAAACTTGGAAAGTGATAATCTTATCCTTTATACATATACTCTAGAGTTGCGCTTCTCTTTGCATAAAATAATCTAAAAGCCTCACCTCCCGCAAAGTAAGTCTATGTATATGTGTCTATGTATAATACACCCCACGTACGCAAAGCTGAAATTCAATTCCATCTTGTAGAAAACGAGTCAAGCGAACGACAGACGCTAATCCTACGACTTATTAAATCACACCTTCAATTCACACTCTTGTATAAATACAGCTTTAAAGGAGTGAGTTCTGTGACATGTTGTGAACAGGTATATATACTTGAATGTGTTTGTGATTTATTGGTTTGAGCTTTTTTATTGATGAATTAAATTGGGTGGTGGAAATAAGTTTAGATGTGTGAAAAATTTGAGTTTGGTAATAAGGTAATTATAGTTTGAGGACTGTTGAGAAGCTTTGGATGATTGGAATGAAAATTTGAGGAAAAGTTTCAAGGCTAGCTCTTTAGGTCTCTTTAATGTTAAAGAATAAAGGCTGAGTAATTAAAGGATTTACTTGGTTAAGATAATTCCTTCATTATTACAGACGTGTAATTTAAATTTTCTACATTTTTATTCATCTGATTTTCATAATCCTTTATCTTGTGCATTTTTAGAACTATAATTTTTGGATCTTTTAGTCTACCAAGGTTAATTACATACACATAATAAGATTTTTTTATTAGCATTTTTTTAAAGGAATTGTTTGATCCGTTAGAAAAAAAAATACTTATGTAGACGATTAAGAACATTTATGTATTGAATAAATTGTAGTTATAGAACAAAATTTTTTGATAAAAATGAAATGTGTGAATCGTAAATATGCCATGCTTGAATTCAGATTGAAAAGGTCGAGGAGTAAATCGATAAAATTTTTAAGGCTAAATTTTTATTCGGTCTATCTATAGTTAGAGGTTACACGAAGCATAACAATATATGTTATGTATATCAAGTAAATTAAAACACTCTTATACTTTTTTGTTGTTGTTTAATTGTTGCTGAAACAGCACAACGGTATAACAAGTTTTATCATTAAAATTTTCAATACAAGTAGATATAAAAAATTTAATAGTTATTCGAACCTCACGTAAAGTTTATCTTATACAAAGATTAAAAAAAAATAAGAAAAAGAAATTTAATTCCCTATCGAGAGCAATAAATCAAAATCGTAACGCTAACACATTCTAATATATCAAACTATACTCACAGCATATTCCACTTTACAAGTCCCATCGATATCCTTCATTATATGCGTCACATATAGTTCTATAACTCCACAAAACGACCCTCCGTCAATCCCGTTGGAAATGACCGGCACTTCGACGACTGCATATGTCTCTTTTTATATATATACACTACGACCAAGCTCATCTTTCGATATCGCCGCAAACTTGTTTCTCGCGACTCTCATAACTGATTCTCGTTTGATCGTGACTATTTCGATCAAACGGTTGACTACACATATACGCGTTACATACACTGTTATAAGAGATTTTGGTGTTTCTCAAGGAGTAGAGAGAGAGGAAGAAAAAGAGAAGTTAATTTAATTCAAGAACAAACTGAAAGCGCCTTTGGTGTTTTAATACATATCGGAGTTGAAATGGTTGAAGTAGGATCGAATCGACGGGGCGCGAATGATCGTTTCGTTGAATCCAATTAGGCTTTCACAGGCTGTGTGTGTGGTGAATACTTTTACAATGGACCCAAGCATACATGGCTTTCTTGATGGCATATACAACTTAAACTCTTGACAATAATAAGCCATCGCTAAAGATGTTTGGAAGCTGCTCTTACAGCTTTTGAATAGTCAGATGGAAGAAAAATATTTTAATCGTTTTCTTTTCTTAAAGTGCCTCGCTTTTGTGATGTGTACTTTTATGCTTAATGTATCTGTTATTGTTATTATTATTAAGCTTAAAATGTATGTAATTATCGAAATATTATACGGATAAAGATTCAAGACTTTTTGAATAGCATTGGTATTCCAAGAATTTTTTTTTCTATATGTACCATGACTGATTGTACTTATTATACACTCTTACCAAAACAATTTTTTTTTTTTATTACACTTAATTGCATTAATCAAGAAAGTAAATTTAGCCATACATTTTAATTACCATGCTACAGCATTCACCACTTAAAATTCTCAAACAATAGAGTTGTCCAGCCGATATATATTCAATCGACTTAACTTAAATGTCATCGACAACATCCACAACACGTTTTCATTCTAAACCTATATCACATATCGTCACAACAAAAAACGTACGCGAATCCCTTAAATAATTACACAGCCAGTATAAGGTATATCGTAAGATATCAGCAAAACAACTCATTAGCAAGACACACCCGTATGTAGTAGCTTCTCGTCAGTGTATGTATGTACCTATATACAGCTTGGCAAAAGCCGAGGAGAGCGGGATTATTTTGCACGCGTACACCATACACTACCTGTAGCGGCTATATAGCTATGCGTGGTATGCCAGAGGCCGTGTGTGTATATATACGCGCTATCACTTGCCTGATGAGCGACATCCGTCTACCGAGGCATTTTCTCTCTCTCTCTCTCTCTCTCTCTCTCTATACTACTGCTGTTGCTGCTGCTACTGTAGAACTAAAAAAGATGAGCCTTTTTAATAAATCGCGTAGATACATTTAACCGGTACTCATTACAGTACATATACATCGTATAAGTAGTTATAGGATACATCGAGGCCGCTAACCTACATTAGACCGCGTATGTTATATAGTTGGGTCATCTACCAATTGATAACCACAGCAGTTAATTCTCATAGTATATACATAGTATCAAGGTAAAGAGGGTTTTAGAGTATAACATATAGAGTAAGTCTCTCGTATCAAACGATTGGTATTTAATGACTGTGTGAGTAAACGTTCCCTAGATATATATCCATTAATTCAGTGAGAGAATATCCATACAAGGGAGGGTAAAGTAAAGCTTGTGTACTACACTATATAGTGCAGCTGTTGTGTAGCTGAGAGAAGATGTGTTGGAATATAAAGAGAGTCTTGAAAGCTTAGACGACGTCGATTCATTAGTATTCGCTTTGCTATATAGTATCCCTCTATAGTGATCCATGAGAGAAAGACGCAAATAGCTTTTACTGAAGAGAGAATAGTCACAATATCGATTTGGCTTACCTCGTTAGCATTACAATTTTCCCATTTCCACGAATTGTCTTCTATTTAGTTAGACCCTTTATATCATACAAAGGCCAAATTTGACAAGTGCAGGAGATCTATGTAAATACCGAGAAAGGAAAGTGGAGCTCTTTGGATTGTCTGGAGTCTTAGATGCATCTTGAGAATATTCGGTGGCTCTCCTCGGGTTTTCACACGCCTATAAATCACTTGGGTGTGCGAGAAGAAAGATGGATAAGGCTTATCGGTTAGGCTGTGCGAGGCTATTTGTCAGCTGCACGCCATAATTTCGTGCTTGGTAGACTGGATGAAAAAAAAAAAAAGAAAAGAAGTAAATGTGTGAGGGAAAAAAGGGTTGTAAAAGTAGACATACACGTGTTGAATGTGCGCGCCAGGTCAAATAATCGATTCGCGACTTGTTGAGCTCGATTGAAAAGAGGGAAAAAAGAGTGGTAAGAGAAAGAGATGAAAAAGGGAGGTTTACGTAACGGAGAGATGATATTGATGCTTGTAATATACGCACTTATATAAAAATTTCCAGGCCGACGCCCGGAAATTATATTAACGCGATTATCTTGCTGCAGCTCTCACTCTATACCTGCTCGGGAAATGAGTACGTTTATTGAAATTGCTTGGGAGATTAGTGGATGTTGGATATCGACAATATAACTATTCTCTATCCTTGTCCGGTTGCTTTCTGAGATATATCCTGTAGACTGTGTGTACGTGTTGTAATAGAGAAGTACGTCTATCTTGCTCTGTTTAATGTGACTTGTGTAGTAGAGATCTGCTAAATAAAGAATCGATGTATATAAGAGTAGGAAGAAATACTCTACTCGCGCTTTTTGACGCGCACGTCATCTACGACCAATAAGCGCAGATCTCTATCGCGCACTTGAGGAGACCTGCGCAGATTTCTACTGCGCACTTGAGAATTCTGCGCAGGTCTTCTCATGTGCGCAATGGAGGTCTGCGCTCATTGGTCGTAAATGTTGTGCGCGTCGAAAAGCGTGCGCAGAGTATTTCCCTGTACTGTTATATACATCGATTCTTTATTTTGCAGTTCTCTACTGCGCTGATTACAAACGACAGATACTTGAACGATAAACAAAAAATTTACAATTAAAAATCTCGACATCTATGAATCAAGCTTCTATTCTTGTACCCTGACGTTTGCATTTTTGCGACTCAATAAAATATACATATACAAATCAGTTGCTAAATCCAGACACTTCCGACTACCAATTAAATTCTCTCTAGTATGACCCACCAATCTATTAAAATCGAGCGCGTGCGTCTTTTTATTTTCCCGGTGCTACTCGGCAAGCCAGTAGCAACATTGGACTCACGCAAAATCAAACTGCGTATGTATATAAATACACGATTGTGTGGTAATTATCCGACCCGGTCTCTCTTTCTCTCGCATAATCGATTTCCCGTTGCGACATATCCCCTCGATGCGCCACGCCGCGCCGATGTCCGTTATTATGAACGAGTCGCTACTAGCTGCAACCTATACTATTATACCTTCTAGTTGCAGCGGAAGTTTGTCGCGAGCGCACTCAAACACACCACTGACGTAATCTCTCTCTTTTTCTTTTCTACCTCAGAACTGACCCATAAAATTATCATTAAGGTAAACGACCTTGCTGTGGCCGATAAGAAGTTTTAACTTGTAATTTTGCGCTGGGATATATACTGTGCGTACCATACTTTGTGTTCGATGATAACGCTTTAGCTTTATTTGCAAGCTATTGGAAATTATATCGGTGAGCTCATAATCCTGTCGGATTTTTTTTTTTTTTTTTAATCGGTATGAGAGGGAAAAACGAGATTGTCGGTAGAGGTGTCATTTTGATGATAATTTTACGAGCAACTTGATTCTTTATTGAGCGACCGTTTCAAACACCTTATCAATGTTCGTGTATTATGTACTTTCAAAAGTATTTTAGTAAAAAATAAAAATTTGAAATTCTTTTGGTAGATAAGAAATATCGATTTAATAAATATTTGTTTTATTCTTGTATTTATTTATTTTACAGATCGATATAATAAGAAAGTTTTTTAATAATTGTTCAATATTATTTTCTTACTAAAAAGAAAATCAAGTAATATAAGGTACCGAAGATATCTTCGTTGATTTTTCTTTTCGCTGCTGAGTCTTACATTTTTATCGTTTCAAGATAAACCCACAAACCCCGATTTTTCTTCAACTTTTATACATCCTTTACTATATACACTTTTCATTTCCAATAAAGAAAAAAATAGCTTGTTTAAGATTACAAGTCACTTTCTGATAAATTCAATGAAGCAATTATATCTTGTAACTTGTTGTATATGGATTCATTAAAACTTTATTTTTTATCAACCAAACACTTTCATATAAATATCGGCAAGAATAGATGAGAAAAATTAAAAAAAAAAAGCAACAATATAACAGCACGTATATTACACGCAAGCCGAAATATAGACGCACGTGAGCAATAAGGTCATCGAGCTCTTTCAATTCTCGCACGCAATATATATACTTACAAGCAGTTTCACTCGCGAGTGAAATTTTTCCTATATATTCTACAAGTTGCTCTTCTTCCTATATCTATACAGAATATATACAACGCGGACGTTCTTACTTTTCTCGCACGCACTAAACTATATGTATTTTTCTATATCTACCATACAACTGTAATTAAGCTAATAATTATCAGCTCAGTAATGAGATGCTGGCTTTCAAAAAAAACAAAATCTATACCTCTTGATCAAATCCACTCAAAAAATGAGATTAATCATCCACCCACAAAACTCATACGTATACCAACCCTCTCACTTATGATTGTAATACGAGAGTTTAATGATTTTTGAATTTATTATTTCAATGTGTATCATGACCATATGTACTATATTGAAGTGCACACATATGGACTACGATGCGATTATACAAGCATATCCAATTACCTCGTATATGAAACACACAAATAGCATCATCATCATCATCGAGTCTACCTACCTTTCAACGACGTAATTTATCTCGTATGTACGCATATACTGCAGAGTCGAGATTTATAGGATATATATTCAGACTGGTAATTAAGCAGCTTTAATATCGCGCGCCCTTGGAGCTGCTGCAAAGAGGATTGGAAAATTTATGGATTTTTATTGGAATATTACTCGAACTGAATGCTCGTATTTGTTGTTATTGTTGTTGTTGTTGTTGTTGTTGTTTTAAATTTACCCGCAATTTTCCATTTGGCTTTGTCGGCTTGAACAGAAAGTAGGTATATATGACGTTTATTGTTTTTCTTTTTTTATAAGCAACGGTATTTGTTACGTGTGGTTATTTCTCTATATTTCCGGACGTTTTTTGTCCGCATTTTTTTTCTCTCTTTATTATTATGCAGTTCTTGTAACTATGTATATTTGTGTTAGCTTTTAACGTACTCGATGCTTTTTTCAATTGCATATAACATATAGCTTTTGGTTGTATGTAATGCTTTTAATTGCTTTATAATCGTTTTCTGTTATGCTAAAACTAAACCAGTAGTGATGTAAAAATATTACGAAGTACCACAATTGCTGATATTTATATATGTCCTGATAATTTTCAGCACGAATGCGTACATATATAACTGTAACTTCCTTTTAAATTTTATTAGCACTCACAACTTAACAAAATAACGTACGTTTTCACACAAAATTTTACAAACATTCGCATAACTATATATTTGCGGTCGTTCTTTTTTCCAACTTCTACTTCCTCATGAACTCGTTAACATAATGATATACACTAAACCTATACATTGCCAATTGCCTCTCGCATCAATAGCATTTGCAATTAAGTCTCACTTAACTAAAAATTAAAATTTCCCACTCCAGTCTTATACACTTAAATATATACACAATTGAGAGTGCGCGCGTCTCTACAACCACATGGTGAAATATTCATATACCATACAGCTTGTGTACTTCGTATATATATGCATGCGTGGGCGTTGTGTACGATTCGCGAACAAAGACGCCTGCGCGCTTTAGTGTCGTTATACGGACTTTCTAATTACAGTTGGTCACGACGGACTACGCGACACATTGTCGGCTCTGTACAAGTGGGTATATAATATAGGTACTCATACATGTATGTAAAAGAAGGATATTAGAGAAAGGATGAAGTACGAGGGAGGTTGTTTTGTTTTTTACTTGGAACTATACGAGTGTATGTATGTATGCGGGGGTGGAGAGTAGTTGATTGGATTTTTTTTTTTTTTAAGGGAAGGAAAGGAGGGTTGACGATGTCTCGTTGAGACGTAATTGGATACTTTCCATGCTGATTGCTAGCCGTTCGTGAGAGTCGTTTAGCAAAAGAGTCGTTTGACGCCTGAAGTTGGTACTGCGCCATCCCAGCCGCAAAGCCTGTAATCTCTTCCGTTTTGTAATGTCTTATTTTGTCAAAAAAGAACGAAGAAGAACGAACGAACGAAGTTACGCTATGTAATATGCTTAAGATTAGCATTACTTTTTTTTTCCTTCTTTATACCTCAAGCGTAAGTTAAGGGTAATTATTGTAATATAGGAAATGACGATGATGTCAAGATGATTGTCAAATTGTGAGTTAATACGATAATTGATTTTTGAGAATATAGCATTTTGTATATAGTTATAAAAAAATCGCGTGTATAAGTGAGAACGAGAATAATTGCAATAAATTTTCCAGAGTTGATAATTTGTTATCTTGTTATAGTAACTTTAATAAACTACAACACACACACACTATGAGTGGAGTCATTTAATAAGTGTAAAATTTAATACACTGCACTTGTAAAATAAACTTTTTTTTTTTAAAGAAAAACAAGCTATTGGTAATTTTGTAATTTCGCAATTGACTCGGCAATCAATTTTCGAATATACACTTCTATAGACTATAAGTCCCACACGTAATTTATTTGGTGTCGACGTTGATGTTAGTAGGAGGAGTTGGAAAAAAAAAGAAAGCTTGATAAATAAAATATGGTACGGATAATAAAAATAGACGTATATATCTATGCAATACATACACACGTATATAGACACTGGAAAGTCAGTGGTGCTGAATTTCATTACGTCTTGGTTATATTTAATTAGCTGTACACCCGTCGGCTTTACCAGCATAAAAAGACAAGTAAAACCTATAATTCGTGGGTAGAAAGAAAAAAAGAAAAAAATTAGAAAGAATGAAAGATAGATAGAAACAGAAGAGAAAAAAGACCAATAGCATTAACCCATCCAAAGCCTGCTTTACACCTCAGGCTGCAAATTGAAAGGGTTCCAAAGTCGTCAACGCACACACCTCCTTTTTCCTCAATATCGCGATCTTACGTCAGCTTCCCTAACTTCCTCTAGCCCTTACAGTCGATTATGATGTTTACGATTTAATCCTTACGAAAAAAAAGATGCATCTCGCTTGCGGTGGTTATATATACCACGTGTGCGTAGGAGAATAATTCATCAGGCTTCAAAAATCGAGGGCTAGAACTTGAATTATAGAGGGCGGCTCCTTCTCGATGGTGAAGTATTAGATGAAAAATAAAAGATAGGAAAGCAATAATAAATTTATCCGTGTAGGTAAGTTTCGATGCAATCGGTATATTGATTGCTATAGGCTGCTGCGTAAGGAGAAGACTCTCTTTCTTCGAGTAACGAATCGACGATTGTAATTATTGATTTTTCTGCATGGGGGATGCACATGCGGTTATGTTTGAATTAAGTGCATGAAGGGGGTGATAATATTTCCGCTTGGTTATATTGTTATTGAAAAGTAGTAATTTGTTTATTTATTTATTTTAATTTTAATTTATCGTTTTTGTCAAATGTATTTCTATTTGTGATTAGAAATGATGTGATTTTATTTATCGAATATCGAAGAAAGTAAAGTATGGCATACGTAGAATAAGCAAAAAAAATAAAAAAGTAAGGAAGATGAATTATTTAGTTCGTGACACAGATGACGAATATAGGTGCTCGTGTCGCGTGTTCTAGTTCTTCAAATCAATATAGAAAAGTTGAACAAATTTACGTATAAGCAAAATATATACACTTTGAAATTGTATCTCGTGTTCGATAACTATATACTTAAATGATTATCCACTGGATTATCCAGTTCTTAAGCTTTAATTCGACAACTTAATCCTAAATGAATTTATAAGGAGTAAGAGAAATTTTATACTCCACATACGTTTAAGGACGATGTATTAAAGTAAAGAGAGATATAGGCGGAAGAGGAACGCGAGACAAATCATAATATCTGAAGGACGCGAGGCTATAAAATAAGATATATAGTTTGCGCTTCGCTATTTCACTGACTGTAATGTTCTCTCAACTTGTAACTTTACAATGAAATTCCGATCCGTTGTGCGAAATCTAATTTGAACTTGTATGTGAGTACCTATATGTGTTATGCTGAATATAATTGGTTGATTTATGTTACATCCAAATTACGAGATATGTATATCATATTTCATTTTATGATATTATATGCTATTGAAATTATTTTAATAATTATACTCGAATTCTTTAGATAGATTTTTGTAAATATTTTGTAAATTTAAACACACATGGATTATTAGTGAGCATTTTAATCAAATATTTAGCTTTTCAATCGACTGACCTCGATTTAAAAAAATAACTACTAAAAATCGATGGCCTGACAAAATAAACATCAGATTTTTATATCAAATCACTTAAACTTTAATACCACATTTCGATTTCATACAATGTTAAAATTATTTGTTCTTACCATTTAAAAATCATTCTTTTAGGGTCTTATAAAAAAGCCAGTGCACTTCAACTCATATTGAATATATTCAGCTCCATAATAACTACAACTCTCCTAAACCTGGTTCGCTTACTTCAACAACATATTCCTCCCATCATCAATCCCTTCGTTTATTCCATCGCAACTTTAACCCTTTATGCGTTTACACGCACCAAGCCATATACATTGACCCTAAAGAGAGATTCCTTTCTCTATTTTTCTCGGAGTTTCAAGACTTTACTCGAGACATAAATTTTTACCAGGCGGGGAGGGGCAACAAACGCATATAGGCGCGTTATAAAATTCTATACTATCGCTAGATCGGCTTTAATGAATTTGCGAGCTTTTTTTTTTTTAAGCATGCGTAAAAGAAGCGAAGGAGGAGAAAAAGGGAGAGGTGGAGTTAGCATTTATCTCTAGAAAGATCGTTGCTTCGGCTTGCAAGCTTTTTTATGATGCTTTTTTTTTCTTTTTTGTTATAGACGATGTAGAGTCTAGCCGCTTTGGTCAAAGCAAGAAACAATATATAGGAGTTTCGCGAAGCTTTGCTTGTAAAATTTATATATCTATACATGACTAAGCTTAGTAAAAGCGGGTTTGGATTTAAGCTTTTTCTTTTTTGGCTTGTTGATTTTTCCAGATGGCTTTTCTTTCGATTTTCTTTTGGATTTACGTGAAATTTGCAAAGTTGGAGGATAAAGATTTTTGTGAAATATTTGTATGAGTTAGGATTTTTATGATTTAAAGATATAATAAATTTTATAAATTATTATTTCAATTGGGATTTATTTATCTTAGAAAATCGTCGTCATAAAGTTTTATATATATAAAATCATTTTAACGATTCGTTTATCTTCATGACAAATCCATTCACTTTGAAAATAAACACACAATTTATATTTCAAAAATAGTTTGCACGTATATATTCCAAAACTGTCAATCGAATGTTTATCTTATTGAACCTAAATTAAAAGTATTTTCACTTACGTCGAAAGGTCAACACTATATAAAAAAAGCTTATATCAGCAGCAGCCTCGAAAAATTTAAAACCACGATCGGATAAAATCCCATCGACCTCGGCAATACTTTGTGTGTCGAATCCAGTTTTTCCTTAAAACACCAAGCTGCACTTTAGCTTTTGGATATAGCCAGAGCACCAGACTCGATTCCAATCTGTCTATTCGTTAGGTATACGCGATATCGTAGTCCCATAAATTACGAATTACCCCCTTACGTAATTGCGCACTGTAGATATATACGAGGCTGTGTATATATAGTACGTGAAAAAGTTGCGGTTACCGCGCAAAATCCACGCCCTCACTTCCTTCAACTTTGTAGCTTATACAGTCATAGCATACATACGGAGAAAGAGATAGAAAAGAAACACGCAAAGAGAGAAAGAAAGACTCCAGCGAAAAACCCCAATAAACCAGGTACCATATTATCCTTTGGTTGAAAGCAGAAGGAGGTGGAGGAGAGAGAGAGAGAGAAAGAGAGGGAAAAGCGTGACCTCGCGGCACCGAGACATAAGCATACAATCGGGTTCTGCGGGGGACTCCCTCTTCTATACTTATTTCCTCATAGCGCCGAGCTCTTGCGCAACCAACGTAAGTGTGTGTGTGTATATGTGTGTATACCTTTATATATTGCGCTCCACTAGCTTTATACTATTACAATATATGTATAAGGTAGCTGTTACGAAAGGGTCGCGGTATTATACTACTGCATCTGTATAATATGTGTGTGGAGAAAAGATGGTGAAAAGAAGGAAATGTATTCATATGGTGACGCCCAGATTACGCGAAAGGGACAGTCGTAGCTTTCAGAAGCGCAACAAGAGAGAAAAAAAAAAGATTGAAGAGGATAGTATCTCTGCGTGGGTAGTTGTCGGTAGTAGCTATGCGGAGATATTCTTCTGCGATCAAGTGCGTGTATATATATAAGAGAAGGCGTCTGTAGTATAATGTGTCAGTGACGTTTGCGATGAATGGACTATGGGTGAGTGTACCCAAGAAAGACGACCACGGCCTTGCTCAATAAGCCGACAGAGTATTGCTTTATTCGTTATAGGAAGCTTTATCTCTCTTTTACTGTGTGTAAGAAGCTTTCTCTCTTATTTATTTATTTTTTTTTTGGGTGTGATTCGACTTTTTTTACAAGTTATATATCGTTTATCAAGTTTATATTATTTTTATTTTAAAATGAATTGAAATGCTAGAAATTATGTTATGTATAAATTTATTTACTTGACAACTTTTTTTTATTAGTTTGTCATTTTACTGTATTTTAAAATGATAAATGAACTTTGTTTAAAAGATCTTGATCAATCGTACAGTTATCATTTACGAGAATGAACTAATTCACACAAGGTAGTACAGAAACTGTTTCAATTTATAAACTTCATCCTACGCTCCTTGAAGACAATCATAGAAGTAGTCAAGTGTATATATGCCGTTAGTATCATAACTTCAATCTATGTGTTTACCTAAATTAATAAGTATTTATTATTAATTTTGTGTAAAATAGTAATTTTTATTTTTCAAATAGTCGTATCAAGACAAAAATTTAAGACATTCAACAACTTAATTCAACCGTTCAACCAAGCTTACTTTTACATTTAAGACAGTAGTGAACCATTAAAATTCAAGATATCCAGCTGGCGACCAGGAAGAACCGCAAAAGTAGTCTTTTGTCCTGATGCTCACCTCGCTAACCCACTTACCCTTGTAAGTTCCCACAGTGCGACAAACACAACGCATGAAATGCGAGCCTTTCAAGGTAGGCGGAGATATGGTAACGTCAAGAAAGATCTAAGCCCCCCCCCCCCTCGTTTTGCTTGCGCTTGACAAAGATAGTGTACCTATAAGAGAAAGATTTGCGACTGAGATGGCGCCGAGAAGATATATGATATACAAGCCATACATGTATCACATTAGTATATAGTGTGTTCTTTTTTCCTCTCCCTCTTTCACGTGTATGTGTATATCTAACACATATACATGGTTACTACACCTTATATTGTTCCAATCGATCTCTTCACCTTTCGGAAATATTGTCATTTAATTTAGAGTTGGGACGTGGGCGAGTGAGCAGCCTACGCGTTAAATCCATTGTCTTCCGTCTTGTCATATATTCTTATATACTTCGACTTGTCGTCGTTGACAACGACGTTTCCTCGCTCAGGCTTTACTCGTCACGTGTGTGTGTGTGTGTGTATATGTTTGCGTCTTGTAGAATCTCAACGTGTGTATCTTGGGGTCTCAATTATTTTATCTATCCTCTCTTCTCTCTTTCCCGCTTACTCTCTCTGTATATACAACATTCTTCCGGTACAAATATACGTTTCTATTTATCTTGAAATTCCTTGGTATGTAGGGATTTTACGTGTGTGTATATACATTGCTGCTTGGTGCAGTATTAAACAACGTCAGTGTTACGTCAAGAAATATATAGATAAAATAAGTGCAGTGAGCGAACAATTTGGGATGTTTTCAAATGATTTAAAAAACGATGTTTGATTGTTCTCTTTTTAAGCTCTAGATAATTTTTTTAGGTTTTTTTTATGTTAAGTTATAATTTTTGTATTACAGTAGGTTTCACTTTCATTTGTAATACCTGAATGATAATTAGCGATTGAATTCAACGAATCTGTCATATTATCGTATCGAATGACAACCTCTTATACAATATAAAGAAATCGGTGAGTGACATTTCATATTTCGAATGGTATAGTAATAAGTGTCACATAGAATAATGCAAAGGAAATCGGATATCAAAACTCTCTTGAGAGTAATAAATAAAAAGAAAAAAATTGTTCTTCGAAAACAATAAGCTATAGATAAAACAGTGAAAAATATCAGTTTGCATTTAATATGTTTTGACGACCTCAGCATTTTGTTATATACTTGTATGAATAAGTTGTCAATACTGATCTTTGAGACACTTTTTTTTTTTAAGTATCGCTATCAACTTGTTCATACACGAGTAATAAAAATTTTTACAATGAATAGTTATTTGCACCTTCTAAAATTACGAAGAGTAGCGTAATAAAATAATAGAAATGCTATCTAATAATCTAGCTAAGTACCGTGAGATGCGATACTCTTTGTAAAAACTACATCAAATGAATTATTTATTATAAGAAATATCAGATATACAATGTTAAATATTGAATAAAAATGAAATAAACTCATCTTCAATTAAAAATTAAATTTTACAATCTAAACCATTAAAGAACAGAAAAAATTGTAAATTCAAACACAAACCTGTAATGCAGCAAACAATAGACACATTTCCATTCAACTTTTTCTACGAATTCATCGAGAGTAGCGCAAAAGAGAGCATAGTATAGCAGTAGCAGCAGCACTATACCAGAAGCGACAGTTAAATTGAATGAAGCAGCGTCCGCCCATAGTACGCGCTACCTATACATTAATGCAAACCCGCGCGAACATCCCAACCTGCGTTTTCTCTCTCTCTCTCTCTCTCTCTTTTGGCCTTCCATGGCCCGACCCACATCCCAGCAACAACAGCAGCAGCAGCAACCACGAGCTGTGCAGAGCTACCTGCGAGCTCACCCCCCGGGCAAATGGAATATTTATCACGGGGCGAACTTGTCTTTCGAAGGGCGGGAGAACGATTCAAGCTGCTGGTGGACAAAAAAAATAAAAAATAATAATAAAACGAGCTTCTCTTCCTTCTGCCACCACTCTTCGTTTCGTTTTGTATAATAATAGAAATGCGAGAGGAGGATGAAAGCCGAGAGAGAGAAGAGAGACGCAATTGCGAAAGGAACAGTCATATAAGAGAGCGCGACTTGCATTTGCAAATTCAAGGTAAAATGTTCACTTAAAAAACTCTTGCTGCGTGTTTAATGGTGGAATAAAAAATTTTATGATTTTTTTTTTTGTATATTACGATTTAAAGAGTATGTATTTTTATATATTTTCATCGATTTTGTTTGAATCTGTTAGTGATAAAAGTAAGTTACATCTCATCTATTCGTATAAATGACGTACGTTGAGATTTATCTTTTGTGCAATGGAATTTTATGTTCGTCGCATTACATCAAAAAAAATTTTTTTTTATACTCTTACAAGAGAGTAATGAAGGTTTAAGCGAACCATATAGACGCGACTGGCGCTGACATTTTTCTTTATTACCCGCTTATTCAGCGGAAAAGCCTCTGGGAATATTTTTATCCACGAGCAAGCTTGCCGGAATTAAGATCTTTCTCACCTGGTTATAAAACATACCAAAAAATCATCTTTAATCTTCCTTAACCTATCACCTTTATCTAATCAAAAACGTAATGCCTTCTCATTCATAAGATAATTCAAGCTTACAGTATTTGATGAAAATCGTATAAATCCTTCTATCAGTTTCCAAAAACCACGAGTCATAAGCTTCAACATATTCAGAAAAGAAAAAAAAAACACGTAGGGGCCTTATTTACTAACTATATAGATATAAGCTTGGCAAGGATTGTTTGTTTACATTTTTTTGCATGACTTGCCGGAGTTGACCTATATTAGTTCCTGGAAAAAATGCTCACCTACATTTTTTTCCAAAAAAACATATGGGTTTGTGTACGACCTGTTTTGCTGGGACTGACCCACATTATATTCTTAGAAAAATTGTACTAGTAAACAGTTCTTTTTTTCGCGTGTTAACTTTATCTATTTAATTGTGTATTAATTTGTTTATTTTACTTTTTTGTAAGGTTTTCAAGCGTTAAAGCTAGCGATTAATCCAATAAACATATATCTTTCTCTCTCTCACATACAATCATTTAATATCGTACATTGCTATAATATACCATTAAATAAATAAAAATAATCTTGAATTACGCATATAAACGGATAATAAAGCCTTACAGTTCGTGAATAAAGCCTCAGGGGTACTATACGCGCAGAAAGCAGAATAGCTATATACCATAAGAGAGGCGCATTGGTATACGTGCATTGGAAATTCACAGGAACTGACATTGACGTAATTACCTGTGCACTGTCTTCTCGACGGACATATCCTATATAAACGCCCATTGTGACGGCTGCAGCAGTATAGCGCCTAGCCAATCTACGACAGACATGGGAATATATAGAAGTTATAGGGAAAAGGTACTGGTGTGGAAGTCAAGCTGACCTTTACCGTACGATCTGTGAGTGAGGGATTGGTGTGCTACTGTGCTACTGCTGTCGAAAATCGAAGGAATTGTACGCTTCGAATTGTGAGAATTCGATTATTGATTAATGAAGTCATTCTTGAATTTCGACTTGGCTGAGCGTGTATGTCGGCGCTGCAGTTCGAATGCACCTCTATCTGATAGTTTTTCAAATTGGAAGAAAAGGTCGAGCATGTATTGATTTTTCACTTTATTTAAAATAAGATTTTTGAAGTTGAAGGAAGTAAATCTTGAAAATTGTGGGAAAATATGATATGGATTTGATTTTATTCTTGAAATAATAAAAAATATTGGTTTTCTAAAATCATTTTATTAATATATTTATTTTATTTAAAATACATTTCATTAAATTATAATCAAACGAATTTAACAAATTCAATAACGTTTTCGAACCATAGCATCGAAATTTCAAATATTATTTTATTTCAAACAATATACTGTTGCATCCTATATCTTTATATTATATACAATATATCCCACAATTAATTCTATCTCTCGAAGCCACACAAAATGTGGCCAGGCAAACGATCATCCCGGCCATAAACAAATTAAAAAGCTTTAAATTTCACACTCAACTCAATCACACCAGGATAATATTACCCGAAAATTCAATTAACGCCCATTTGATTTCAATTAAATACTCCCACATATCATACATAATCGTGAATCATATGAGGGCATTTATTTGTATGCCAAGCATTCTTTACATTATTCTCCTGTTATAAATACATTTGATGCTACTTTCTTTTGCTATTTCTTTCTGAATAAAAATAATTAAAAGTTTGTTCGTTTAAGCGGAATTAAAGTCAATTAATTGATCGTGCGTGTAAACTATCTTTCTTGTAAGATAGATTTTAAAGGCTAGCTGTGACGAATCGTCGACAAGAAAAGTTTTCTACAACTATGTATCCGATCGTCAAGTTTTAAGAATTCTTTTAAAACAAACTTTAAAATTAAATTCATGTTTGAGCTTTAAAATCCCGAAGCGTTGAAAAATCTACGTTCTAAATCACTTTCAGTTTTTCAAACTAAAACTTCACCTTTTCTCGTACTCTTTTTGAAAAAAAAAAAATACGTCTCAAAAAAACTACGAAACTTTATTTTTTTTTCAAAGTCATATATCAAAATCTACAGTGGAAATATTGAAACCACGAGCTGCTAACCTTATTTCACCTCTCATTTTGGAAAATTCACTCAATTTGACAATCCAACCCGTTGTCCTGTCGATAAAACCCCTCGCGTGAATAATTTACGAGCAGAATCAGTTCCTATATTTGCCAGGTTGACAAGTGCACGTACTATAGAGAGTATATATAGAGAATTACGCATACCCACGAGACTCGTTCGTCCACTACTGGGTGTGAGTTAATTTCGCGTTTGGTCAAACAAACGAAAAGAGATAAATAGGTGGAAAAAGGGGAAGCTTTTATCGACCATTCGATACGTTGACATTATTCACTGTTTTTTTTTGTCTTTTTCTCACTTCAGCAAATTAACGATGAAAATTAACGCAGGAATGGGATAGCTTGTAGCCAGTGGCACTTTGAAATTGATAATAGAAGTTGAATTGAAATTGTTCTCGTGATGGCTATCACCTCGGTCTTCTTTTATCGCTCACTGCATCCAATTTTCATCTCGGTTCTTTCTCGTCTTTGCACAATTTACGCTCGATTGCCCAGTCAGTTCATTTGTCTTTTTCCGCATACCACTAGATCAACATTCTTTTTATTTGAAATTCAAGCTAAAAGATTGTGATTTCTTTATTAACACACTTAACTCCCGTTAAAAATGCTACTCCCGAAATCTTATAAGATTATGTATAACTATAAATTGTTTACTTCAAGTTGAGCAAGAAATAAAAAGTTTTAAAGTATCCTGACTGTTATTGACTATTATCCCAGTCTGACTTGAACCATAGGGGGGAAAATGTGTGCAAGATATGTTTTGTGAAAGTGGCAGGTTTTATAACCCAAACCCCCTCGTCTCGTAAACAAGACACTATGTCTATCAAAATGCTTTCATTTTCTACCGCCCGCTACTTATTTACGAATACTAAACTTCACATTTTACGATACGCCAAGATAGCATTATTTCCTCCCTTTCCACAAAAAAAAAAAAAAATTCTGTATCACAATCGCTAATTGACATTCTCTGTTTCAGCCTCTCACCTCTTTCCACTTTTAAAATTGTGATAACAGCTTTGATATTTTTCTTGTCGAAGGTATACATAAACTTTTTGAAAGCTGCCACGCCTACTTACTACTTATCGTTTTTAATTTGCACGTATTTAGCCAAAACTTTATACTTGAATCGAATCTGAACGACCATTTATTGCAAAACATTCCGATCGAGAAATGTAAAAAAAAAAAACATCGAATGGCAAGTCAGCAAAGTCGGATTAAAACGAAACGAGAATTATTCGTAAGAAAAAAAGACCGCCCAACGCGCGAATCTTAAAACGAAATCGAGCTTACTGAAAGAATCCAGAAGTGTATGTATGTAAGAAGGGTATGGTCGGTAGCGAAAACGATGGGTGTAGAGCAAGAAGAGGGGGGGGGGGGAGAAAAGGAGGAGTCGAGAACGATGATGATCCGCTGTATAGCTTTAGATGGGCAGTGAGCGAGGGGTCTCATTTCGCGCGAACCAACCGTCCGTGTAATCATGTGGTGGCCGCGAACTTCTTATTCTCCTTCCTACTCACGTATCTCTTTTTCTCTTCTAAGAGAGCAAGACTCTCTCTCTCTTATTATATGTTCGTATATGTAGCTACAAGTCTGTATATTCCTTAGAGAGCACGTGCTATATAAAAGCGCGTTTTTTCGTTGATTATAAAGCGCGAAGTTGCGCTCGCGTGAAAAGTTGAAATTTTCGTTTTTTGAAGTTATTAATGTTTTTTTTTTTAATTTAACCGTGTGATAATTAGAAAAAAATGGTTGTTATATAGCAGAGTCTGATGGTAATGAAGTTGGAGTGTAAAAGAAGCTTATTAAACTTCGTGATTTTCACTTATTTTAGTAAATTAGAAAAAAGTTGCTGAAGGGCTATAAGGGTTTATAAGTTGAATTTATTAGCTGTAATGAACGTAAGTAAGATTGAAAATAATGTATATGAAGGGACTGGTAATTACAGAGTTCCAGTTTTCCATTAAGTAACTTTAATTGCGTACTGTTGAAAAAATTCTCTATGCTTAAATTATTAAGGTGAACATATACATTGTCTTTGAATGTAAGATGAGATATACAAGTAAACGGTTTCTGAGTTTATAATTGTACAGGAAGATATAGGGTGTATGTATGTATCTGCTGCTACAATTTAATGTAACTGACAGTTGTAATTTGTTGCTGTTACAGTTTGATGTATGAAATTGATCGTTCTGAAATCCATTTGTGATTTGATCTGATCCTAAAACACTTGAATTAAAATTTTTTTATAATATTCTTACAATTACTGTATTCAAGTGAAACTTGAGCGAGTTATGATTATAGAAAGTAATTGCTTTCTAGGAAAAAGTTATACCTTTCAAATGCATTATATATGTCATTACAATGATATAGTTTCTATGTATTGTATATTCTTATTTAACCAATTTAATTCCAGTTAAAAAAAAAAAAATTCAACTCAGATTTTCTTTTCTTATGACAAAACTTTAATTAAGCTCAAAACTTCAAACTTTTTATTTGTAACAAAAAAATTTTTAATTGCCTCGAGGTTCAAGCTAAAGTCCATTCGAGGTCCACAATACTTCTTTTTCTTTTTCTCTTTTTTTTTTTTTTTACCTTCGAGTGCAGGTTTACAAAGAGAATGAGTGACTTGAAAATCCTCCTTTTTACATTGGTTCCTTTTATCCCTATCGTTCTTTCTCAAGCGTATCCTTTAAGAAATTTTTATGCCAGAGTCAAGGCAAATGAGGGAGTACTTTTGAAATTGAGAGTTATATTACGCTTCAGTTTTTTAATGATTTAGTTTTGAACCTTTGCAGGTCATCGACCTTTAGTTATAGCATCATTAAAATAATGTATAAAGGACTCAGAGTTTTATTCTATTTATTTCAATTTTAATTCAATAAAAGAAATTTATAAATTTATAATTAAAAGTATATTTTATATTACAAATTCAACAAATAATTAAGAAATAATTAAGCATAAATATATTTATATTTGTACTTATTAGAAGCGCAAGTAGCCCTTATTCAGCTCATAAAATATTACAAATCCATAAAAATGTCAAACTGAACTTTATCTCTAGTGTTATAGCATCGCAGTTAAAAAAAAAAAATCGTGCAAAACAGCGATTCTCGCACAGTTTATCACATATGCACGTAAACGACGATTTACCATCAATAAGAACAGCACACGTACATATATACACCGATACACCATCATATCTCATGTCCCGATAATTTGCCAAGCACACGTGGCAACTTAATCGTATAGACCCTTTCACCGCTTAACTTCCAGTCCAGCAAGTCGAGCGAAATCACATGACTAAAAAAAGATGAGGTGGTGCGTATATAAACGATAGCAAGAAACTGCTTCTTGATTTACTTCATAGTTAAGGGGATGAAAATAAAAAGAAAACATGTACGACTTAGTTTATCGCGTAGCCTCTTTTAAACAGCTCATAATGTCTTAATCTACATCGTTTTTTTTTTTATGTATATGCGGCTACTTTACACTGATAATAAAGATGACCGCGGGTATTGCAAAAGGCTTTTCCGGAATCTTTTACATAAGACTGGAGATTGTTTATGGACGAGAGAGCCTTGCTAATTTTTTTGCGATGAAGTTGAAAGTATAAAAGCTCTCACGAGCTTGATGAGAATCGCGAGGTGAGGCACGATTGCCGAAGACCACGCCAAAGCTATAGTGATTATAAATAGATAGGGTTATAGGAGAAAGGACGGGATAAGTTACCCAACTTCTGCATTTAATCTTTTTTTTTTTAAAGGATAGTCGTTTTTTAAATGATGTATTATTAATTAATTTCGAATAAAAATTAAAATTTATTAAGGTTGGATAACTATTTTTAAAATTGCATGTTGTGTTCCTTGTTTACAACATACTATGAGGTACAATACAACCACACCTTTTATTTAATACTACCTGGCTTACTTGATTGAATAACGTCTTAGAGATGAATCTGTATTTAATAAAGTTTCTTCACGATCTCATAGAACCTATATTTTCTGTAATCTGATATTTCGTATTAGCCCATCTATAACAATCATAGTAGGTATGTAGTCAAACTTGTAAAAAATGCATTACGAAAATTTTCTTATTAAACATCATCCCACCTATACACAATAACCATAATTCATCTTTCAATACTTTCTAAATAAAGTTATTTTCCTGGCACTACAATCAATATCAGACCTATACTATTACAAAATACAGAAGCAAAAAAATTAGAAAATATCGAGATCCAAAATATTGGCCTCCAATTAAAAGTTAATTCGAATTCTGATCGATTTGCTAAGTTTTTCCCACAGTTGTTAAACCACAATAAATCGGTACCTCGCATAGACTCCTATGTTACGTATAGGTCAGTTGAAATTACGTTGTTCCCTGCGTAGCTCCTTATTAAGAGGCGTGCAATCGTAGCTAATGACATTCGATCATCGTTAACTATATTCACCAATACATCATCAATCATCCAAAGCACATCGTTGCTAAAAGAAAAAATTTTCATTTGGTCACACGAATTGCGACAGTTATTGTGTATAAAAAGAACTATACCGATGTGTTTCCGTATAAGACATTACTCCAGTGCTTCCGTCTTGAAATTCGGTGCGTCCTCGTGTAATACGTCGTTTCCGCTTTTTTTTTTTTTGTTTTGGCCCGCGTGCAAAATCGTTAGAGGTCGGTGTACGGTTATTGGCCTGAATATAATAGCAATGCTCTTGTGGATATACAATACATATGAGAGTACTAAATGATTGGCACCTGTGCCTTCTCGGGTGTCTTTTGAATTCACGTGTCGTTTTGCTTGGTTTTGTTACGGTTGGCTTAACGATGCGCTGTATTGTATTGTAAGCTTGTATAAAGAGCGGTTAAACTAACGTGTTTTCATGATTTGCAGGGAATTTTTGATTTTTATGTGTAATTGTTTTTTTTTAGATCTGGTTGGACTTCTTTTTTTTTTCATTTATTGAATTAATTTGAAAATCAATTGTGATCTATATATGTCAGTTGAGGCTAATGATGCCAGGAAAAATCTTTTCAATATTCATAATAATATATGAGATACCCTAGGGGTTGTTGGTGTTAAAAAAGAAAAGAAGGTAATATATATACCAGGACGTATATTACCATGACTCATTTCCAACTCACATTACATCCACATAACGCACAGTAACGACATTTAGCTCTTGTAAAATAATAGACAGCAATTTGCCTTGGCAAATGGCTTCTCTTTCTCTCTTTTACTCTCTAACAAAACGATCGGTCGATCCCCACCGCGCAAATTACGCTTTTTCAACCTGAAATAGCCCTACTCTCGTGAAAAAATAAAAAGACCTTAACAACGTATGTACGCTTTCTCCTTGGTTATATACTACAGCCGTGACGACATAATATAAATCCGAAAAAAAGAACGAAATAATAACCAGGACATATAGACGAAAATTGACTTTAATTAATAGCTAACATTGGTCTCTCTTTCGAATTTTTCTTCTTGTCTTCACCTTTTTAGTCAGAAACGTGATGAAACTACGTCATGGAAAGGACAAGCTATATATAGATGGAAGAAAAAAAAAAGACTCATATTTGGTCCCCTTGATTTTCGTCACGTGAGTATATATAGGATGTACTGTCCACTATTTATTAACGTCCGTCGTATTTGACCCTAGGACAGGCGAAATTGAAGACATTCCTTTTTTTTTGGATTCTGAGTAAACTTTTGTGAGAATAAAATAAACTAATTTGTCAGACTTTATTAAGCGTAATTCAGGTAGGTTATTAATAGATTCTTAATTTAGCGTTCAGGATAGGTGTATTTAAATAAATGAAAAATTTTTTTTGTAATAAGTAATTATAAAATATTAAATTACTTTTCTTATAACTGCAATATCATTTGATTTTTTAAAAAAGTAAAAACTCTGGACTTTTACAATACAAAACTTGCGATTTGCTGATGTATCGAATCTCAGCGTTAAAAACAAACTCACATGAACTCATAGCGACAAATTTTGAAAGATCTGCTCTCTCTTGGGATTACTCAGCCACGCTTCTGAAAAATAGAATAAGAGAAAAAGAGACAAAAGTTATCGACATATCGCAACTGTCACAAGCTACATTTTACAAAAAAAAACCTTTTTCTCTCCTCCACTATTCCCTTCCGTCATATTACGCGAACATGTTTCCCGAGAGAAAGAGCACACATCATATCCCGCGGACCCTTGGGCGGGTCTAAAGCCAATATATATGTATTTTTTTTTTTTAGTCTAGCCGATCTGCCGCTCCAATTTTTTCGTCAACCCCTCCTGTCTACTTTTTTTTTCTCTCTCTCTCCCTAGCTCAGTACACACGTCTGGGCATTATTACGGTCAATTCGTTCTTTTTCTTGGTGCGCCTGCGCGTAAATTTATAAAAATTTTTATTGAGGTGTGACTTATGTGTCGCGTATATGGAATTCGTTGGTCTACAATTTGAATTCTTTGTCGTTTATCGATAAAGTAACGGGTCTCTTTAAAATATGGAAATTTATTTGTGTCCAAGTGCTTTTCTTTTGTGGCTCGTAAATAAAGTTTTTTTTTATTCATGAAAATACGGAATATGGTATAGTATGGATATATTCCTGTTGCTACATCGAATTTTTTTCAACGTGAAATCGTGTAAAGCAAAATAAAACGATTATTAATTTATCTATCATTGTATATTGTATGTATAACTCTCGCTTAAAAAAAAATCGTTATAAAATATTGAAAATTTTAATTAAAATTGAATATACCAATCGACACATCAAATTTAAATATTGTAAACACTCAAACCAAAAAAATTTTTTTATCGATTTTAATTTATTTTCAATTACATTCAGCGGCCAGTTAAAAAAAATTCATCTCATACACAAACAAAACCGCTCACAAAATAACAAATTATTTACCGCAATAAATCTAAAAAGAAAAAAAAATTGATCCCCCTTGCTAGTCTGCACAACCCATTTCTCTTTTCGCTCTATTCCACCCTTTTTATACATATATACCAATCCTTTTTTTTCTACTGACCTGGCTAAACGAGAAAAAAAACTACAGTAAAGAAAATAAGCAGCTATGTTTAGCCGCCACATGCCATAAATTTCAAAAAATCGTCGCAATCCAATATACCTATACTTTCATCAAGTTGAAAACACACCAGGGTTTACCGACTCGAAAACATCTCTCTAGTGACGACGACCCCCGCGATGCCAACTTTCCTCCCCTTTACTACTCCATAGTACCCACGGAAAAACGTCAACGAATAAAAAAGAAATTTAAGCGAGGTAGTTGAGTAATAGCAAGAGAGAGAGAGAGAGAGAGAGAGAGAGAGAGAGACTCCGGGTGCTCCATTATTTTCGATTGTCCTCGAGTATGTAGTCCGGGGTATATATAGGGTACACGAGTAAGAGAGAGAAAAAAGGGACGGGGTGAGAGATAGATGTATAATAGTCTGACCAGCCGCTCGTCAAGAATTCGTCAGAGTCTGTCAAAACGACGTCGAACACGTATACACACTTACACTTACACATACAAACTATAGTATAGGGTATAGCCACTGCTCGTATATGTATTGTCGCGGCTGTACTCGTTCAACGGTGCGAGACGCCTTTCGCGCGCACGTCAATCAAATGCTCTTCCGTTTTACTCTCTCTCTCCCCCTCATCATGTACACGTTCTCTGTCTTTTCTCTTTTTTAATGCCCATCTCCTTTTTTTTCTTCTCTTTATCTTCTTGTTTCTCATTGCCGCCGCGTATCGAAAACGCTGTAGAGTGAGCTTTTTTTTTTACTTTAGCACGAAGAGGGTAAGAGAGAGGGGTAAGGGTAAAGAACAGTGAATGAGAAGCGACTGGTCGTCGTAGGTATATATAGGGATCACTGTTCAATGGGGTACCTTTTTTCATGCACATGCGAAACGAATTAGCCACTGATGCTCTTTTATTTTTTAAATTGAGAGGATATAAGATGGTCTGTTGCCTATATGTATGTGTGTGTGTCTGTGTATATTCTCTATTGTTGCTGTGTATAGCAAAGCTATTTTTGGCATTGAGCTTGCAATTCATATACCTGCGCATATATACGATAGTATATTTCCTATATCCTCGTCCAAGCAGTTTTTTTTTTTTTTATTTCTTCGAGAGTCTATTAATACACACATATACACAAACGATATGTGTTCGAAAATGCCGCGGGGCAATACACGAAAGGTATACCAGACGATAAATCACAGTAGCGCGCGAGGAAAGGTATATAACGTAGGTATTAAGCCCGTAAGGCATATATAAAAAAAGAATAAAAAAAAAGAAAATCAAAGTATATAAGTATGCAAAACGTGCATTTGAAAAATCAGCATGAATCACGGCCAGCAAGTCTGCTACTATATACTCGTGCAGGCTTACATGTATATACTTTGTGCTATATACCTTGTGCTTACGAGCTCTCTAATCTTAGCGGCGCCTCGCGTGTACTCTCTCTCTCTCTCTCTCTCTCTCTCTCTCTCTCTCTCTCTCTCTCTCTCTCTCTTGGCTCCTATAGATACAGCACGCGAAGTCTTTCGCCGCGCATCTTCCAATACTCGTACTGTAGTATACCTTACCCCTAAGGCATATTCGAGTATTAGCGCGCGAAAATCGAGAGGGTAAGAGATGTAAAGCGATCTATACTCTTTATAAAGAAGCTGGACCCCCCGCTGTGGACCTTCTGGTATTATAGTAAAACTATAGCTTGTATTAAACTTCTGCACAATGGGCCCATAAGTTTATATATCTAAACCACCACGTGACTATAGTTTAGATCGAGCGATTTTTAGTATAGAAGCTTCTGACCTGGGTAACATTGGTAGTATAGGAGGACATGAAGAAGAAAAAAATAGAGAATCTGTACGTGAGTGTAGGAGTAGAGTTCGGAAGCTATTCTGGATTACACTGCACGTGTGGGTATTATATAGTACTGGGGTGTATACTGTATATAGAACTCGCGAGCATCGATTACACGCTCGCTTTCTCGTGTGGCCTTTTATTTTTCTATGGCTAAAAGAGAGAGAGAGAGAGAGGAGTTGAGCTCGTTACGTAGTGCCTTATATAGTCGATGGGTATGGCATGCGAGGAAGCACTTTCTCACCGTAAGGTATAGAAGGCGAGTGGGATTATAAATTGTTGGTTGCGCTTCAAGAATAAGAGTAATGTTTTAATTGTAAGGTCTTGCGATAGAGTTTGACAAGTTATATTTGTAATATTAAGTAGCGAGACACGAGTTTGATTTGTTTGTATCACTTTTACAGATAATTAGAAGGAAACGAATCAGATTTATTTTTTCGATATTTTAAAACGTGATGTTTGTTGTAAAAGAGAGAAAATGTGACTCAATAGTTTTTTTTTTAAATTACATTTCTTTTTTTATTTTTGAAAAAATAATTGCCAGGATTTGATGTATTTTTTTATTTTATTTTTTAATAGATATACAATGTTTCTTACTTTACCAATTTTTCAGAAAAATAGTCACGTTCTTTGCAAAAAAAAAAAAAAATCAATATAATTTTTCTAAAAGTCACGCACACGTTTTCTAATAACATTCGTTGTACTTGCACTTTAAAAAAAAAAAATAAAAAAATTATCTCTCAGACCAGAATCATAAATACTACGAACAACCATTTATCATCATCATTTTTTTTTGCATCACGTACATACACACCAGTTACCAGCACTAGGAAGGATTGCAATGAAAGAAACATACGTATATATATATATATATATATATATATATATACTCCACCCACTATATATACATAAGGCTAAATAAAACCTTATACGAGATCGAAAGCATAACTCTCCACCCTGCAGCTGATCCACCTATAGCCACTTAGCAATAAATTCATTCATCTCTCGGCATATCCAATGGAAACACTCATATATATACATACACATACCTACAACTACCCTTTAATAGTAAACGCAAGTATATATCGCGCAATCTCTATCTCTCGCCGAAGGCACCCGCATCAATTTTCGGTTATCTCGTCTATATACATACATGTACTCACGCTGGAAGCTATAGGCACACTCTCAGCTAGAGAGACTCAACTTTCCTTCTCTCTCTTCCTCTTCATCTTCCTCTAACCGTCAAGTACCTCAACAAGGATAGTTAGAGTATGTTCAAGAGAACGTTATTACAAGCCACTCCCGTCTAAAGCAAGAGCCCTAAAAATCTTGCAAGCGCTAGTGCATTTCAACCACAAACTCGAAAACGAGATCTAATACACACTACGCGTTTATATGTATATCTCTGCTTTGATATATCCACAAGTCCAATTCTACGCATTGGCTTATCATCTCTCTCTTTTTGATGACTGACTGACTGACTGGTATACCTCTAAAGTTTTGTCTATCCTTCTCTACAGGTATACCCTCTTTTCTTGACCGCAAGCATTTTGAGAGATAAAAAGAAAGAGAGATCTTTTTCTCTATATCTCTCACTTATTCTCGACATCGCGCGCAAAAACGAGATAAGGCCACAAGAGTGGGTGATCGTAAGTTGGAGAGAGGAGAGATGAGGGGATACTCTCTGGTATAGTTGCTGTTACTACTCAGCCGACAAGAGATTGAAAGAGATAAATGGCTTCAGCAGCAGCTACAGCCACAGCGTGTGGTAATGGATATTACGCAGCGATGGATATACGAACTAACTCGCGTTCTCTCAATCCCCCTCTAACTATACTTATTTTATGTGTATGCGCCAGCGCCTCGCCTATTTTGCCAAGTAGGGACAGGTGACCGTCAGATATTCTTTCTCTTTTTTTTCTCTTTCCTTCTATATAGCAACGACCCTGTTTTTCTCCCTTATGATCCTCACCCCTCCTCAACCTTTTTGCTGCCTGCTCCTGACCTCAGAGATGCTTTAGTATATAGTAATGTGTTTGTCCAGGTAATATGATGGAAGGAAATCAACTTCACTCACGAGATCTCGGGGGTTTAAATTCAAAGGTGATGAGTTAGATGAGGTATATGATTTTGTTGAACGAATTCTCTTTAGCTAATTTTAAGGCTATAGCTAAGTATTGGAATTTTATTGTGTGAAAATTTACTTTGGGTGTTAATTAGTTTTTAATAAAGTAATCGAGTATAAGAGAACTTGAAATAAAGTAGAGTAAATAATGATTAGTTTTATTATGAAATGTATATGATTTATTGAAAGCATAATAAAAAATCGCTGTTTGTTATTGTTATTATTATTATTTATACTACTACGATCGAGATATTGAAATTCTCATAAATAATATTATCTTGAATATTAATATTCAACTTTATATAGTTATATGTTGTTGTTGCTGCACGACTGGCTTATAATCTAATAAATTAATTTAAGAAGGTATATTTGAGAGCTATTAAAACGTATAATTGCAAAAAAAAGGTTTTAATATTAATTTGAGATATGCTTGAAAGTTTGTTGTAATTAAAGCATGAGGATATTAGCTTATATATACCTACACGAGGCACTTTCTGATATTAACTTTGATAATTCATAGTGAAAATTAACATTTAAAAAAAAAAAAAAATTGAAATAACCTTGAGTTAATAACGAATTTCATTTAATCATCGTACATTTTTATAAAGCTTATAAACTTGTAATTTTTCTTTACACGATAATTATATTCTATCTCTTGGAATATTTAGTATTACCGACTTTGGCGTTATATCGATATTTTGAAAATATAGGGGGTTCATGCAATTCGTCAAAGCTTGATTATATATTCAGATAGCCTAGAGCTATCTGTCAAGGTTAAATTTGAAGATACACTCCAATCAACTACCAATGTCATGTTTCATTGTTTACGCTAATTTACGAAAATTTGAGTCAACAAAGGAAGATCCCTATTTTTTGGCAATGTAATTTTTAGTTGTTATGAATGAAAACAACATTTTTAAGAATAGGAAGCTAAACAATGCCGTGAATTTCACAGTATTGGCTTGTAGACTAGACTGATTTTTTTAAGTACCTAAATTTAACCGAAAATAAAAATTTATACATACACGAAATTTACATCGTTGCTTCGTGTTATTTATACCATTCTAACTTACTCTATAAATACATAAATTAAATCATTTATGCTTTGATAAAAAAAAAATATTCAAACTTGCATAACTCATACGCATACGTAACTGAGAAATTCTCAAATTCTAAAGTAAATTCCATTCCACCCTTCGATTCAGCATCAACACAAGGATTCGAGAAAATGCATTATAGACTCACCCCTGGTAACACGCACCCCTACAAGCATACGTATAAGATCTCCAAAGGAAAATTGGGTATCTGTAAATTACGAGGATCAGTACCAGCCTACTTACTACAACACAATTTCTGAGTATTTATGTTTATCACTAACGTTTGCAGTTTTCTTAATTTTTTTTTTATACACACATATAATATTTACTTTACCTCCGATCTTGATCATATTTTTTCAAATACCACCCCTCCTACTCTCGACACTTGGATCGGAAAATTTTTTTCTCACAGTCAAGAGAGGCAAGCAAGCACCAGCTTTTCCAAAAGCACATTATAACACTCGGCCGATTTATTACAATCGATAGCTAGCCAGCTGGGATGCATCGACGTTCGTTAAAAAAAAAATTCGTCTCTTCTCTATCTGAAACATCCTCTCACAGCATAATATTAAAGCAAAGAAATTTTCCCTTAGTTTTTTGACCTACACTCGTTTTATGTTCGTTTTGGTAACGGCAATATACCGGTAGATTTTACCTCGTGTATAAACACTGAGCTCATACTTGCACTTTACGAGCTCTTAATTAGGCCGCGACTCTAAGTCGTCGTCGTCGTCGTGGCTGAACTAATTAATGGTGGGGCATAAATTGTTCATTAATTAATGGCTGGTTCGTTGAGCTTCGTTTGGTGAAGTGGACAACCTGCTGTCTATGTGTATGTGTGTGTGTACGTGTGTGTGGGGTAAGCTTTTGGGAAATATCCTTTGATTTATTCTAATTAGTTTGTGGCTTCGATGATACCAAACATATTCCTATGTTATAAAGCGTAATGGATTTTCAATCGATTAATATTATTATAGTGGTCTAATATTATTATTATTTATTATGAAATAATAATTTCATTTAAACATATTTTGTGCCTTTGATAATAATAAAATTTAATTTTTAGTGATCTTTTTAACACTATAAAATTATAAGGTTGCTGCGCAAATATTTATTAATTACTCTTGCGGCACAGTTAATCAACCATGAAATTGAAATTTTACGCACGGTTGTCGGCAGATCGTTAAAAGATTTTTTTTTATCTTTTAACGAATAGTATTTACCAATCACTAAGTACCTCGTTACTAACACCAAATTAAGTGTCAAAGAAAATCTAAAGCATATAGGCTATCCTTTCATGTAAAATAAAATGCTATCTTAAATAAAGATCAGAATTCATTAGCTAAAGGTCAATAAGAAAATTCGTTTTTCGTTTTCTTTTTTAAGTTTGAGAATAAATAAATTCTTTTGATGTGAAAAGGCGGGTCGAATAATTTAATGCAAGCCGCAGCTAACCCGGAATTAATTAGACGGGTCAGCGCACCGGAAATTAACCGATATAACGAGACAATGAGTGAACTCTGAGCAAGACTCCATCTCGCACTCGTCCGCAATTGACCACAAAATGTGAGGCTAGTATTTTCCACAGCCTTATGTTCTCGAGTATTCTTTTGTACACTTTTCAACCTAGATGACATTTCCATCTTTCTCTCAAACATATGTAAGCTTATTGTAGTTATGATGGAACGTGTATTATGCATGACTGTCCTATCGGAATTTCAGGAATCGTCGCATATGTCGTGCGTTTACTTGATATATATACGAGAATCCCAGAAATTTGAAGCTGTACTACGGTATATGATGAGAGGGAGAGAAGATTTTGGTGAATTTGGGGAGGAAAATTTTATGGGTCAAATTTATTGCTTTGATTTTGTTGAAGTTTAACATGTTAAATTGTTAAAGTCTGGATCACTGAGTTTTGTCTATTTTTCGAATTTATGGATAAATGAAAATTTTTTAACTTTGAATTTTAAATTTTCTATTTTTTTTTTTTTATGTGTTAAATAATTCTATGGATTTTTTTAGTAAATTTAGAATTGTAAAGTTTTGAATGTTGAACTTTACGATAATATGTTACGTCAACTGTAAAATTTTCAATGGGAATTCGTTCTTGAATTTCATTACATTTGATTTTATAACTTTTTTTTTTAATGGATAAACTTTTATTTTAATTTAATTCCATATTAGTGTGGAAAATTTATACTTTTAATTTAAATTTTCATTAAAAGTTAAATACTTATCGAATAATATTTATATACCAGTCAATTTATAATCAAAAATAAGCATACGCAGTGACCTAATTTATTATCGTTTCAATATGTTTGTTATATTATTCTACTAGTCGATGTCATATCTATACATTTTCAGACAATGGAAGGGTGACACTTAACATATGTATTGTACATAGCTTACTCAACTCAAGAACGAATTTGACAGGAACGTAAAATACAAAAGATTTTCATCTACATATATTTATCATATCGTCGTTCTCTATAGAAAGAAAATTTTGACCATCACTTTATTTTCAACAAAAACTAAATTTATATCTTATATTTCTCTTTATCATTTTTTAACAATATTTCACCTAAACAATTTTTTCTATATTTTACTCGAATAATGCATATCATTAGAATTAAAAAGAAATTATTATTTAATACCATATTTACAACACAATTTTCTTCCTCTTAATAGGTAACACGCTTGTAATTACATTACCTAATAATTCATTCCGCGCGATCGCAACTAAACTCTATTAAAAAAAAAAAAAAAAACTCAACAATACCACTTTCTACCTTTACCAAACGTTTTATTCGTATATTAAGCCAGACAACCCCCCAGCGAGATGTACATGATCTATAGAAGTAATAATTTTGTGGCCGCACGCCTGCATGTACAATAAAATAAAGTAAAAAAAAAAAGAAGGAAACAGTTACCAATAGATCGTCGATTTTTATTCATCGATAGATATTCTGTAAGCGAGGTAAAAAAAAAAGGGTATGGAGTTACGTATATAGAAGGGTAGACACGACTTTCCCACTTTCCGCAATATACGCCACTCGGACTATTGTTCCCTTGAGTGGGTTGGTGGAGCTACTCTTTTCACACTTTCCCTCATTCGAACTAAAATAAAAAAAAAAAATGTACTCTTTCGATTCGGTAGTCGATGATATTCCCCCCCCTTTTTTTATTCGTAGATATCTTTGGCTATTGAACGTGGCTATGCCCTTTGCTTGCTCGTAAATCTTTCTTGGTGAGAGAAAAAAAAAATAGAGCGAAAGGAGGATGGGTCGTGCAATCAACGTTTCCCCTTTTTTTCAGAATTTTTTTTTTATCACCTGGCGTTTAGGTATATGAGTTACTTAAGTTCTACGGACTTATGAAAACTCGTGTGCTGGAAAATTGAGAGGTAACACGAAATTACCTGCCTCAGGTGTTGAGTTTTTACTAGCTTGATGTAGTTTATTTTTTTTTTATACACATAAAACGTCAAAGGTGCAATCGTAAGATGACGTAGATGTGTAATAAGAAAAATATACTACTGGTATATTATGTGTACCTACGCACTTGAGTAAGAGTATTTTTCTTTTTTTTTATCTTTCGTTGACATACTACCGAAGAGTTTCCCACATGAGTTGATGTTATAGCTGGATCCAGTCACGCGTATAATGTCTTCCATAAATTCAAGTACTTTTTTTTCTCTTTTTTTTTTCTTTCGTCCCATCCGTATAGTACTGTACTTTCGCGAAAAACATGGGAAATGCAGTAGGATTGTGATTCAACTCGCTCTGTTATGATGATTTATTTATGTCTCACTGGGAATACAATTTGTCATCTGTTAAAATGTACGTTTTTTTTTTATTACGCGATCCCAAAGGAATTAGCTTCGGAATGATATAGCTGTGTATTTATGCGTAACTTAAATAATGTACTTCTGCATACAAATTTCATTTTATTAATGTACCTCAGTGTTATGTAATTTTGTTAAAATAAAATTTATTTTATATCATTTTGCTTATAATTTGTTTTGTTTGTTTCAGGTAAGTGGATATCAAGGATCTTTGATACCGATTATGTATACCTACATCGAATCGTAAGTTTTATAATATCGAAATAATCTATTCGCTTTTAAACACTCGAGTATTATCGTAAAAGTTTTATTGAGTATAAAATTTTTAAAAGAAATTTTTTTTATATTATGCAACAGTCGTTCTTATTAAAAAGAAAAACATTGATATATATTGTTGTAAACATGCGAACTCATTTACCCTTCCTTTTATGGAAATCGAAATTTTTTTTTATTTTTCAAAAAATAACGAGAATTTCCGAGGCAATTTGGTTTATATGTAAATTTTCTCTTTGCTTTATAGAACAAGGCACTAAAGTGCATTCTCTCTTTCTCTCTCGATCCTTGTGTATTCAAACGATTAAATCAGTTTAAAAAATTTTTAAATTTCATAAAACTGTGTTTCACTGAACTGCAAACATTAATAAGACGCGTTTTAATTATCAGCTTTTTATTATTACCATTTACTTTTTAATTTTCAAATACTTGAGTTTTTAATTATTTATACTAATTAAAAAATTAATTATTTTAAATTTAATATTAAAATTTTAAAAGTAATTTTTTCAACTTATCAAAATAAAGTTATAAGCTTTCTATTTAAAAAAAGACTCCCGTCCCTTCCCCTACTCTAGTAATTAACAAACAAAAAATTTATTTCCAAATTAAAAAATCAAGTTCATCCCGTTATCCGATTCATCGTAAGACGAGCTCACACATCCATAAACAATAAATTGCTTTGTAGTTTTCGAATCTCAAATAGCATAGAAAAACTCGCGCTAGCGTGCTATTGGCCCCGAAAATAACAATTCTTTCCCGGGATCTCCCAATTAAAGAAAGAGAATCCTGTACTCTTGGAATCACTATGTAAAGATCGCAAGCGTTTGTATATAGGTAACCACAAGTAGTAAGCATGTGCGACTTTTTAATCGATGACAATCGAAAACTCATGTTTTTCTCTTTATTGGGTTTAACCACGTATGCACAGATTATTTGTTTTTAGGTACATAGTATTGTTGTTAGGTCGTTGAACCCATGAAATTAAGTTAGGAATAGTAGCAAGTATTTTAAGAATTTTTGATAAGAAAATGATTGTTTATAGAAGAGATTATTTGTGAAGTGATAGTAGAATTTCGAGACTTACAAGTTTATACATATAGAATAAGACTTTGTTTGAAAATAAAATTTGTTGTTCGAAATGAGGTATAAGTTTGAAATATGTCATATATTCGAAGAAAAACATTAAAATTCAATCACGTGACATTACTTTTATCACGCGATTAAGAAGAAGGCATAATAAAATAAGGTTTTATCTTTTTTTTTTAAGACTCTTTTGCGTAAGAGATTTATTCAATTTATTATCAAATAATGTCATTGCCTAATTGATTTTATAGCTTTTACGGATGCTTATTCTTATCTTAATATATCCTTTAAATAAAATATTTTATTACATGTACAAGTTTATTGACAATAAAATAAGATCAACGTGTTTATAAGCTTTATATATACATTATAAAAAAAAAATAACTTGTTCTACTCATTTGCATAGTAAGAACATAAACAAAAACAACAAATCGACTTTGTATACGATTTATAATTTGTTAATAAATCATTTGCTCATTATCGTTGATAGAAAATTATTTACAATGACGATACATACGCACAATTGTTTTTCTGCTTGTTGTTCTGTTTGACATTAAGAAACAAAGTCAACTGACATTATTTCATGACGGAACTTTCCTTACAACGGATTAGTCTTAATACTAGAAACATATTTTTTCTCTTATCTGACACGTACTCAATAAAAAAAAAAAAAAAAAAAAAAATAATATAATATTGGCTCATATAAAACTATATTTGTATCATTTCTAATGTCGTGAGATATATGGTACAAAAGTAATATCAGTATTGTCATCAGTAAAAGCTTATTGGGCAATTTTCAGATGCAATAAGAATCTTAACAATAGTCAAACGATCTAGCAAAAGAGGAAAGAACGTCCTTTGAAAAATAGCAGGTACTCACGCGGAGGTATAGCCGCAAAATCCCGTAGGCGGACAGTAGAGTAGGAGGATAATGATGTCTGCGGCAATAAGCACTCGAGAACAACACACGCCTCCTCTGTGCATATTACACGCTATATCTTTTTACACAAATGTAGCTTTAACCCTTTTCATATCGTTGGGTTATGCAAATAATTTGGTGCTAACCTACTATTACCATGTCTAGTGATTTCTTTAATTTCTATATTATTTTTAGACACCTGATGTCCCTTTATCATACATTGATCGAAATCGATAGCTTATCAAATTGTGAATGCATATAACGACTGATTTTTAATGTTTTATTTATTTTATGAAATATTCAACTGTGGGTTTATTAAGTATTGATATTGAAGTAAATGACATAAATGATTGAAAATGATAAAATGTTGCATATTTGCAAAGATGGTTAGTCGTAATGAGAGACTGATAAACGGAATCTCAGAACGTTAGGATGAATCATAATAAACGACGAATATTTCTCATAAATGTCAATTTTAAAATCCATCCAGCAATTAACTAATTACCAATTAAATAAATAAATGTATACCTATAGGTATAAAAATATGCTCCACAAATCTTTAAAGCTCTATTAATCTCCAATATTACATCAGTTAGTATAAGCTTACATAAATTTTTAATGCTAATTAAATTGCTCAAATATTAAAATATTTCCAAAAATAAAGAGCGCATAATTCATAACTGCTACTTCAGCAGCAAGTTGACTTATAAAGTAGCAAACTAAAGTATATATAATACCATAAAGCAAAAATTATATTGCCTTAAGCAAAGTGCAACAAAATGCTTTAAACAAAATCAGCCAAGTATACTCAGTTACAAGTATACATTTTATCCTTAGACTCTATACTCATCATCTCGCTGCACCTTTATCTCAGTATAGATCTCTTTAAGAAAAATAACTCGCTTCTTTTCTTCCTCGGTATAAAATCTACCCTATGTAATACACACTATACGCGAACTCAGACGCTGGAGGGAAAATGATCGATTTAAATGCTAAACTAATCGTTAAAGTAGCCGTGAGTCTTTCTCTTACTCTTTATCTCTCTCTCTCTCTCTTTCTCTCTTGCAAACTTGAGTTTAAGCATTATTATATATACTCCCGAGAGAAGATGCTGCTGGAAGGAGAGAGAACCAACCAACTTTGTTCTGTATACAGCACAGCACCGCGAGCTACTACTACTACTACTACTACTACTACTGTATACATGTGCAAAATGAATGTATATGTGTATATGTCTGCAAGGTAAACCTTGTGTATGAGCTATATTATAGAGAAAAGGAAGGAGTAGTTGTCTGACAGTAGGAACAAAAGGAGAAGTGGCTGCAAATAGGAGTTTCGCGATATTCTCACTCTCTTAGTCGGATTTTCTCTCTCTCCCTCTATCTCATCTTTAACTTGATTTTAGATTGCAGCTCTATATCTATATTAAAGCTTGGTTTTTCATAAATAAATATATTTATGCCATTTGCTTTAGTCGTATATCCCTGAATTTCGAGCATAAATTTTACGCTTATACCTCTCTACTGAACCTTGAGGAGTATTACCTCTTTCGTATAGGTCATCATACATACAACATACACACACACACACACACACACACACACACACACACACACACACACACACACACACACACTCACACACACACACACTCATAAAACTTATAGTACGGCGTGGTCGAGAGGGTTTTAATTTCGCAGGCGGTGTACGTATATAAAAACGAGGCTTTCTTTCGCTCTCGCAAGTCGTTTTCTATGAATTATGGAAATTACCTTTGGCTGAGTATGTATGTATGTATGTATATATTGTATATACGACTGACTCTTCAAGGCCAGGAATATATGTATACCTATAATATAAAGAGAGTTTCTGCGTGTGCAAAAAGGATTTTAGAGGTGAAAAATTTTTTGCCAGCTTTAATTGTCTTTAAAAATCTGAGAAGAGGATTTATGGAAATGTATGTAGGTATATGTGTCTGTATGTTGTTTGTGAAAAAAGAAGAATATAAAAAATTTAGTGGAACGATTGCTTTTCGCTCCGATTGCTATTTTATAATATATAGTATATGAGCGTGTGATTTGCCATAAATCATTTTCTTTCGGGTTATAAATTACAATTAGTAGCGACGTAAATATGGCTCATCAGTATGAAAATTAATTACGTCTCTGTTATTACCGTAAAGGTAACGTATTTCAATTTATAACGTTTTATATATATACATTTCATATTTGAAATAATCATAAACCTACGCTTTACAATAACAACAACAATAATAATAACAATAATGTTTTCATCACGTATCTTACATTAACAAATAATTTTATTTTAAACACCTGTATCTAAAATCGCATTTACAAATGCAATTTCAATCTAACAAAATTTTATACATCATCATTTTCTAGTCTCTCATCAAAAAATAATTACGAAGTTCAAAACCACACACACACACACACACATTTACACATATACACATTTATAATATACATATAATATAAAGCACACTGACCCCAAGCAACCTATAATATAACACATCTCTCATATATTGAAAATTTTCATCAGCTTCTCATCTTACAAGCAGCACATTTACACACCGGTTCAAAAACGCGTAAGAATGATAGTATAAGTATATAACAGGGGAGAGGAAAGGAAAAAAGAGTAGGTAGTAGTATATAGTAAGAATACAAATGCCAACCTCGGCATACAGAGTCCGCTTACACACTTACACATCGATAGGTACTATGTATCCATAAACTCATACATACACTCACACACATACATACATACATACATACATACATACATATAAATGTATCTCATCTCTCGATACATACCCCCTCTCTATCCCCTTATATACCTTTAGGAGAGGTCCCAACACCCAGTCCATTTTCCGTCTCGCTCCCCAGCTCGTTCTCTCCCCTCTCTCTCTCTCTCTTTCTCTCCACACTTTACGCTATATGCTTCGGAAGACCAAGAGGTGCGTGCCCCAAGCGTGGCAGCAGCAGCAGCAGCGGCAAGGGCCCCTAACTCCGCCGGTCCCCCCTTCTCGTATATGTGCCGGTCTTTCTCTTTTGCTTTTCATTTCATACGCGTACGGTCCGTCGTACGGTAAGCATCGAGGGGATATTCGCGTCGGTTCTACTTTTATATACCTATACGTCATTCGTTTTAAATATACACGTGTGGTTTTCGCGATGTATTGTGTGTGTGTGTTAATATATTTGTGATATTCCTCTTACGAGGTATTTTGGTGATGATGTGCTAATTTTATAATTGCAATATAGATTGTTGTGATTAATATTAGGCGAAGTTTAATCGCTGGGATTACCTATTAATAGTTTAAATATTATCAGTGCTAATGATTATTTTGTGACAAAGTGATAATAATCGCGAGTGACAGTAAATCAGTTGATTATGACACTTTCTTTTTTTTTTTGAAAATCATGAAAAGTGTACCAGATATATCACAATGTAAATGTCAAACTTAAAAATCTTAAATTTCATATCAAGAATCACCTAAAGAATTTCAACAAAGATAAATAAATAAATAAAATAACAAAATCTCTACTGGTGGTGTTTAAATGTAGTAGTGTACGACGAGAAAAAAAGTGTTAATCCGACGTCAGTGCGATAAGCTGACTTTTATCACGATTGTGTGTGCGCTCACGCGCGTGTGTATACGAAGACCAAGAAAAAGTGAGTGAGTCACTCGGGGATATCGGTAGACCGGACGGAGTTTAAAAAAAAAACAGTGAAGTCAGTGGTAACAGTAGGGAGTCTTGGGTATATAAAGTACGGAAGAAGTCGTCAAGTGTGTGAGTGTGTGTAGGTCTATATGTCTTACAAAAAGCACGTGAGCGTGACAGGAAGAAGAGTCGGACAGTGTGATACATGAGGATATATCTATTCCACAGTGCGTAGTGATTGAATTAAATCGCAGAAAAAAAACAACGTATACGCATACTTGTATATAGTTGGAATTTAGTGAAATTAAAGAAGAGCGTGGTAACTTATAGTGTTTGAAAAATCGAATTGATTTTATTATTATTGCACATCGAGAGAGTAATAGTGGTGATTTTTAATCCTGTAGCAAGAGAGCAAAGTGAAAAGGAGGGGGCAATCCTTGTAGCAGGGATCGCTATCGATCGAAGCGAAAAACCAAATCGCTGTACAAGTAACGTATGCACGGGGTTAGATCTTTCTCGCTGAGGGTTACATACGAGATAAGAGAACCACATACATATAGGTATATATCCAGGAAGAAGAAGAAGAAGGAAATCGAGAAAGTGAGAAAGCAGAATCGTGTTTTTGTGGTATACATATATAAAGATATAGCCTCTGAGAAGAAAAGAGGGTGTGATACATGCTCGAGAAAGTGATCAACCTATACAGCAGTGCGGATGGTGCGGGGTCCATCAACGCGTGCCAAGCCAAACGGCGGCCGCACAACAACTAATACAGGAGGTGGTGGTGGATTAACCGGTGCTGCATTAATCTGGATGCCAGTGCTTGAAGGTGGCATTGGCCGGAAACGTGCTAGTGAACGTGTTAGAAAAATGCGTATGAGACTTGTTAATCATTCTAAGGAGTCTTATAGTCTGCTATCGAAAAAGAGGTATGAATATATACTTATTATAGTATATGTGTGTATTATGAGATTTATTTACCTTTTTTTCTTTTCTTTCTTTTTTTTTTTTTTTTTTTTTTTTTTTATTTTTTTTTTTTTTTTTTTTTTTTTTGTGTTTT